>OY769905.1:2693428-2809869 GCA_963669185.1 Dyspetes luteomarginatus
AGAGAGAGAAAGAGAGAGAAAAAGAGAGAGAGAGAAAGAGAGAGAGAAAGAGAGAGAGAAAGAGAGAGAGAAAGAGAGAGAGAGAGAGAGAGAAAGAGAGAGAGAGAAGGGTAGAACGCGTGCCGAATTACCTGTACGTGACAAACGGGAGAGCTTCAACGTTTTCCCCATTATCAACGAGATTCTCGTGTATATATAGACGACGAAGAGCGCATTAATAGAAACATTCAATGTATCCTCACACGGTGAAGCTGACTGAGTACACTCAGCTACATGCACGTATTATCTCGTCCCATCAGCATTGTACAAATTATTAGTTGAACGTTCCCGTACATAAATTTACTCGTCGCACACTCGCTCGCTTCTATACTTAAAACTATAAACTTTCAGCTTCAAAAACTAAACTTTGATCAGTCCTGCGAAACAAATATACAACATTTTGGGGAAAAGGACGAGAGCATCTTAGAAGATCCTTTTGTTCAATGCGCATTACTCAAAGTGCTTTCTCATTATAAAATTATGCGTGAAAAATTATAAGAAATTTAAGATTTTCTCAACGTTTTTTTCATTAATATCATCAAATTTTGTTAAGTTTTAAAAATATGATTTCAACTTATTTTTATGGCATCGCGTCCGACATGAATGAAATGCTTTTTTATTTTTACTTACTTTTAGTGTTCTTATATCGTTTGTTTTATAATTTACTAGCTGATGTCCGCGACTTCGAACGCGTTCAATCAATGTAAATATATTTTATCCCTTTTTAACCCCGTAGGGGTTGAATTTCGAAAAATCCCTTCTCAGTGAATCTCTACATTAAAAAATAAAACTAATGACAACATTTCAAGTTTATAGAATTTATAGTTTCTGAAATTTCGTGATTAGTCAGTGTGGTATTTTCACTTATATATATATATATATATATATTAATATTATATACATTAATATTATTAATTCAGAAAAGCAACATTCGATAAACATTTATCAAAGTAGACTCGTATAATTTCGAATAAAAAATAGAAGCAGTCAAATAAGATTGTTTCAGCGTTTTAGTGACTGGAAAAAGTTATTTTTTGACGGTTCGTGTTGTGGCAATTATAAAAGCGAGAGAGATCCGACGGAAGGTGTATCGTCGATGAATATTTCGCGCTCAATATAATCCAGTATGGAACAAGGGACTAATCCAGGTCGCTGTCATCCGTAGAGAGTACAAGGGGACAATATATATATATATATATATATAGTGCTTAATAATCGAACACGAGCAGGAAGCAGGGAGGATATATGGGAAAACGTGGAGGGAGAGAGAGAGAGAGAGAGAGAGAGAGAGAGAGAGAGAGAGAGAGAGAGAGAGAGAGAGAGAGAGAGAGAGAAAGAGAGAGAGAGAGACAGTTCAACGTGTGGTCGAAAAGACTATACATATATACATCTTGCTCGTTGGGATTACAACACGTACCAAATTAACCTTTGTCTCTTCACTCTCGCTGAGTCCCTCCGCGATATACGTCCGATAATGTCGACGAGTGTCTCTTCGTCTCGATAATTTTTTTTTTTTTTTTTTTCTGTACCCATCAAAACTCCTGCAGATCTTTCTTGGACTTAAAAAAGTGTCACGAGATCTCTCTCTCTCTCTCTCTGTCTCTCTCGACGTTTTACACGAAAATTCACTCGGTAATATAATGCAAACCTCCCTTTACTCATCTGGGTGATCTTTTTTGACACATGCTGTTGTCACACCCTGTGACAACAGGTGTCAATACCACTAAATAGATTACGAGCCAGTTGACTTTCTCAAAAGCCATTTCTCTTTCTTAAAAGAACAGCAGGAAGCAAAAGAATAATTCACATATTATAAAAATAATAATTTAAACTTTTATTATATTTCCATAAGCAAACTAGAATTTTTCCAATTAACCAGACAAAAAATTGATAAAATATTAATATGAAAAAAAAAATATTCACGTCGATCCTTATATATCCACGCATTTTCGTATAATTATTTTTTCCTATAATTATTATAAAAATAATATTTTAAACTTTTATTATATTTCCATAAGCAAACTAGAAATTTCCCAATTAACTGGGAACAAAGAAGTCAAAAAAATTGATAAAATATAAATATGAAAAAAAAAAAAAATTCACGTCAATCCTTATATATCCACGCATTTTCGTATAATTATTATAAAAATAATATTTTAAACTTTTATTATATTTCCATAAGCAAACTAGAAATTTCCCAATTAACTGGGAACAAAAAAGTCAAAAAAATTGATAAAATATTAATATGAAAAAAAAAAAAAATTCACGTCAATCCTTATATATCCACACATTTTCGTATAATTATTATAAAAATAATATTTTAAACTTTTATTATATTTCCATAAGCAAACTAGAAATTTCCCAATTAACTGGGAACAAAAAAGTCAAAAAAATTGATAAAATATTAATATGAAAAAAAAAAAAAATTCACGTCAATTCTTATATATCCACACATTTTCGTATAATTATTTTTTCGTATAATTATTATAAAAATAATATTTTAAACTTTTATTATATTTCCATAAGCAAACTAGAAATTTCCCAATTAACTGGGAACAAAAAAGTCAAAAAAATTGATAAAATATTAATATGAAAACAAAAAAAAATTCACGTCAATCCTTATATATCCACGCATTTTCGTATAATTATTTTTTCGTATAATTATTATAAAAATAATGTTTTAAACTTTTATTATATTTCCATAAGCAAACTAGAAATTTCCCAATTAACTGGGAACAAAAAAGTCAAAAAAATTGATAAAATATTAATATGAAAAAAAAAAAAAATTCACGTCAATCCTTATATATCCACACATTTTCGTATAATTATTATAAAAATAATATTTTAAACTTTTATTATATTTCCATAAGCAAACTAGAAATTTCCCAATTAACTGGGAACAAAAAAGTCAAAAAAATTGATAAAATATTAATATGAAAAAAAAAAAAAATTCACGTCAATTCTTATATATCCACACATTTTCGTATAATTATTTTTTCGTATAATTATTATAAAAATAATATTTTAAACTTTTATTATATTTCCATAAGCAAACTAGAAATTTCCCAATTAACTGGGAACAAAAAAGTCAAAAAAATTGATAAAATATTAATATGAAAAAAAAAAAAAATTCACGTCAATCCTTATATATCCACACATTTTCGTATAATTATTATAAAAATAATATTTTAAACTTTTATTATATTTCCATAAGCAAACTAGAAATTTCCCAATTAACTGGGAACAAAAAAGTCAAAAAAATTGATAAAATATTAATATGAAAAAAAAAAAAAATTCACGTCAATTCTTATATATCCACACATTTTCGTATAATTATTTTTTCGTATAATTATTATAAAAATAATATTTTAAACTTTTATTATATTTCCATAAGCAAACTAGAAATTTCCCAATTAACTGGGAACAAAGAAGTCAAAAAAAATGATAAAATATTAATATGAAAAAAAAAAAAAATTCACGTCAATCCTTATATATCCACGCATTTTCGTATAATTATTATAAAAATAATATTTTAAACTTTTATTATATTTCCATAAGCAAACTAGAAATTTCCCAATTAACTGGGAACAAAAAAGTCAAAAAAATTGATAAAATATTAATATGAAAAAAAAAAAAAAATTCACGTCAATTCTTATATATCCACGAATTTTCGTATAATTATTTTTGCCACACATACATACCAAATTTTAATTCGCCAATGAATTAAAATGTCTCGTTTAATTCTATTTATGTGAATAAAAAAGAAGGAAAATTTTAATAAAAATTCTCTCACTATTTTTTAAATTCAAACAAGCGCCAAGCTAACGCGATAACGTCGACCAAGATGACTGTACATCACGCACACGCCTGTGTGGTAAAAGAACCCTTACAAAATGGCGCGTTTCGGGGGTTACGAAAAGTCGATGGGACCATTATATATATATATATATATATATACCCTCGTCCTTCAAATGTTACATATACATATACATATATATATGTAACATTTGAAGGACGAGGGTTGTTCGATCGTAGTAAAACCCTCGTGGAGGGTTCTCGCTGTGTCGTGACGGAGCACCAGCCAACCCCCTCAGGGTGTCTCGCTGGTCACGAAGGGGCGAAAGGGATGAAGCTCACGAATAACACGTTATGTAATCGTATACAGGGAAGGGCTCCTTGGATCCTATACGCGTATATTACACTATATATATATACATATATATACATATATATATATATATATATATTTGAGAGGGATTTTGAAGGGGATATTCATGCATAGTCGTAGAGACGTGCTCGCGAAAGCCACGCTGATATGCTTTGTCGATCGGCCATGTGTCACTAATGCGTATCCCATGGGGGGTCATTTCTATTCTATTTCCACGTTGCGACACTGTTGGATGGCTAAAATGGTTATGTTCTCCACACCCCTAGGGTGCCTATATATATATATATATATATCCATCTAGCTATAGACGTATATTATATATTTTGTATGTAACGTAAAGGCGGCAAGTTGTCTCCACCTACCATGATGGATTGAACGTATGCCGAGCCCACACCCTTCCCTGCATATATATATATATATATATATGTATATATGCATATATATATATATATATATATATCTGTATATATGCATATATGTATATATATATAATATGTATATATAGAGTCCTTCATAGATTTGCCTATATAAAAGACTATGGGGTTGTAACACTAGCAGAGTTCCCTTTAGTCCTGGCTCTATATATACGGTATCACCCTATCTCGGTCACCACTCTTTGCTCGAGGGCACTAGCTATAGCTCCCCTTATCGGTTTTATGATAAACGCATCATCGAGACCCCACAAGGGTGCCTGCAGATTGACGTAAAATCAATGAACAAAGTCAATGGGACTTTGCTTCTCACCCTTAACAGCACACATATAATACGAGATATACTCTCCCTGTGTGTGTGTGTCCTTACACGAATTTGTAACTAAAGTGCTCCAAGTCCTTGACACGTACATTCGAATCGTTGGGGCTTACGTTTTATTTGACATGGGTTCTCGTGCCATATATGTAATTGCATATAACGTGTGAACTTGGCAATATCCGTATCTTGGAAATTAAGAGGGGTGGAGGCTGGAATTTTGTGAGTTGAAAAAATTTTGAATTTATGATTTAGGTAAAGTTTCTTTTAAGGTTTTGAAGAGGCTTTATTCAGGGTGGCTTAAATCCTAGAGAAAAATTATAGCGTTATGGGATGAGAAATTAATAATAATTAATCATTTTTGTTTGAATTATTCGCCAATGTTACTTTATTAAATATTTTTCAATCTCTCGCACGATGTTAGTTTATTAAATATTTTTAATCACTCGTCGTTGTTAAATTTTATTAAATATTTTTCAATCTCTCGCACGATGTTATTTTACTAAATATTTTTCAATCTCTCGTCGTTAAATTTTATTAAATATTTTTAAATCTCTCGCCGATGTTATTTTATTAAATATTTTTCAATCTCTCGCCGATGTTACTTTATTAAATATTTTTCAATCTCTCGTCGTTGTTACATTTTATTAAATATTTTTAATCTCTCGCACGATGTTAAAATTTATTAAATATTTTTGAATCTCTCGTCGTTGTTAAATTTTATTAATATATATTTTAATCTCTCGCCGATGTTAGTTTATTAAATATTTTTCAATCTCTCGCACGATGTTAATTTATTAAATACTTTCGAATCTCTCACCGATGTTATTTTGTTAAATATTTTTCAATCTCTCGTCGCTGTTAAATTTTATAAAATATTTTTGAATCTACCCCCGATGTTATATTTTATTAAATATTTTTAAATCTATCACCGATGTTATATTTTATTAAATATTTTTAAATCTCTCGCCGATGTTATATTTTATTAAATATTTTTGAATCTCTCGTCGTTAAATTTTATTAAATATTTTTGACTCTTTTGCCGATGTTACTTTATTAAATATTTTGTAATGTTTTACACACAGGTATAAAAAATCTTGTATATAGGTATAGATATCGACTATAGAGGAGTGAATGGGAAAGAAATCTTTCACATATCCCATTCACTCCTCTATATATATATATATATAACCGGCTATTACTTGCCGGTCAGCGAACACTTGGCAGGATAATTATCGCTGCATTTGTTTATTTGCCCAGTCTGTAACCGACACTTGGCTGCTACTGGCATATTATATATACTTTCGCCTCTCACTTTATACACCTTCTTGATTCTTGTCTTCATGGGTCCAGACTCCAGCTCTTTACATCTTTTTTTTTTACGGTTGCAGGTATATATAGATATAACATATTGGTGTGTTTGGATAGGAAACTTGATGGAGAACGGCTAGCACGAGTTCTCTCATATATATATATATATATGTATATATATATATATATATATATATATATATATATATATTCATCATTATATGCGTGCCGGTGCTACATAATGTTGCTACTGGGTTTGAGCCTTAAAAAGTCGAAGAGTCATCGTCGCTAACGAGCAAACGAAACGAAGAGAAAGACAGAGAGGAGAGTGCACAGAAGTAGGAGATACCACTCGAAATACTCATCAGCTCGGCATTAATACGAGGCGTTCTCTATGTCGAAAGGAGTTATGGAATTTATACACACATTTATAGGCATAAATATTCGTATGGAAATTATAAAAAAAATCTTGTGAACAACAATATGACCTTCTGGCAAGGCCGAATAAAATTTATTCAACTACAAATTCATAAGTGACGTTTTTTTTTTTTTTTTAATTTGATTTTGAATAAATATTTATACATTCTGAAGAGTCTGTAAGAAAAAGAAAAAAATCTGAGCTCTCAGCGACGAAAAAAAAAAAAAGATTGTTCATCCAAACGATCCAAAAAGTTACTTTTTACAATTAAATGAAAAAAAAAAAAACAAACAAAAAAAAAATACAATTTTTCATCGACAAATGCAGCTTCGTCCTCTCTCCTTTTCTGGCTGTGTATACGTCAGGCGATATTAAAGAGCCTCGCTCTTTCCTCTCCTCTCTATTAGTATGGACCAACAGCATCACAATCAGAATATAAGCATGGTGGGGGGACGAACGAATTTTTAACCGGAATAGGAAGAGCCCGAGCAACGATGAGCGAGCGCCATTGACGCCACTCGTTTGTTTGCCATTTCCTCGACGAAACAAAGAACAAACTGGAAGGTAAAACGAGAGAATGAGGGCGGAACAAAAAAATCATGAAAAAAACGATCAGATCGAGAGCGAAAGAGAGAGAGAGAAGAACAGAGAGTGGTGAGCAAGAGGTGAAGTGAAGTGAAAAAAACAACGAGCAATCTCGAGAGGTGCGACAGAGATAGAACACTGAAAAGAGGCGAAGAGAGAGAGAGGGAGAGGAGAGAGAGAGAGAGAGAGAGAGAGAGAGAGAGAGAGAGAGAGAGAGAGAGAGAGAGAGAGAGAGGATGCGGGAGAAACGCGCTGATGGGATGCCGTTGTTATCAGGAAAAAAAAAGTGAAATTCCAGGGCAATACCCGTTCACCGTTATATGTATATAGTCGCTCACGCCTGGAGTGGAAAAAGAACAGGAGAGGCAAAAATAGATTCCCTCGCTGTCTATATATCTCACTTCTCTCTCTCTCTCTCTCTCTTTCTCTCTCTCTTTCTCACGGTCTCTTTCTCTTTCATTCATCAACCCCCCGATACTAGGCCGCCATTTTTATTTCGTTTCCTGCTACCGGATGCTCATGGTTCGATCCGATCGCTCCAACAGCACCGAAAAATATTTTTTTCCACCCTGCTTCGTTGATCAAAAAAATTCCTGGGATTGACCAAAGCAAAAATCTCAATATGAATTTTATTCGTGGACATAAATTTTATTTACACATAAAGTAATTGGATATTTTACGTATGAAGAAATATTTTTTCTATTAATGATTCGAAGGTTTGTCAAGAAGTTTTTTTTACAATCTTATCTTGTTTCTGTTACAGCTGAGATTTGTAAAGAAAAAACTACCCTGATGAAATACTACATATTAGAGGACAGATGTCGTTAATGGACCGTTTTTTTGACGAAGATTTTTTTTTTGCTTAGAAAAAGTGAGAGAAATGGACCATTTTTCAACCTCTTATATCTTGGCAAGAACATATCATGGTCTACAGAAATGGACCATTTTTCAACCTTTTATATCTTGGCAAGAACATATCATCCTCTACACAAATGGACCATTTTTCAATACAGCAATAGATCGTTATACAGAAAATGTTTAATTTCCATCTTCTCTCTCTTTTTTTAACTCCAACAATAGAATAAAATGACTTTACACATGTGAGTAGTTTAGTTCAAATCAGAAGTCACGATAGAAAACAAAATGGCGTTCGACTGAAGCATGATAATAATCGAAAGGATGACGAGGGTACCAGGGTGGTTTTAGGAGGGTAGTTCTCGGATTCTGGCTTTATCCGTGTACGAGGAGAAGAGCCTCGTACTCAAACTCGACGTTTGTTCGCTCCTAGCAATTGTGATCTTTGTCACTTTTTTTATTCTCAATTTTTTACGATTAATTCGTCCAAATGTAAAGAATTTTTTTTTTTCACATCAAATACAGCAATAGATCGTTACGGAAAATGTTTAATTTCCATCTTCTCTCTTTTTTTAACTCCAACAATATAATAAAATGACTTTACACATGTGAGTAGTTTAGTTCAAATCAGAAGTCAGGATAGAAAACAAAATGGCGTTCGACTGAAGCATGATAATAATCGAAAAGATCACGAGGCCACCAGGGTGGTTTTAGAAGGGTAGTTCTCGGATTCTGGCTTTATTCGTGTACGAGGAGAAGAGCCTCGTACTCAAATTCGACGTTTGTTCGCTCCTAGCAATTGTGACCTTTGTCACTTTTTTTATTCTCAATTTTTTACGATAAATTCGTCCAAATGTAAAGAATTTTTTTTTTTCACATCAAATACAGCAATAGATCGTTACGGAAAATGTTTAATTTCCATCTTCTCTCTTTTTTTAACTCCAACAATAGAATAAAATGACTTTACACATGTGAGTAGTTTAGTTCAAATCAGAAGTCAGGATAGAAAACAAAATGGCGTTCGACTGAAGCATGATAATAATCGAAAGGATCACGAGAGCACCAGGGTGGTTTTAGGAGGGTAGTTCTCGGATTCTGGCTTTATTCGTGTACGAGGAGAAGAGCCTCGTCCTCAAACTCGACGTTTGTTCGCTCCTAGCAATTGTGACCTTTGTCACTTTTTTTATTCTCAATTTTTTACGATTAATTCGTCCAAATGTAAAGAATTTTTTTTTTCACATCAAATACAGCAATAGATCGTTACGGAAAATGTTTAATTTCCATCTTCTCTTTTTTTAACTCCAACAATAGAATAAAATGACTTTACACATGTGAGTAGTTTAGTTCAAATCAGAAGTCAGGATAGAAAACAAAATGGCGTTCGACTGAAGCATGATAATAATCGAAAGGATCACGAGAGCACCAGGGTGGTTTTAGGAGGGTAGTTCTCAGATTCTAGCTTTATCCGTGTACGACGAGAAGAGTCCCGCGTCCTCAAACTCGACGTTTGTTCGCTCTCAGTCTCACACCTAATATACAGACTTCTCGTCTGCATCAACCCCCTTGCGTACACCAGAGCGCGTCCTCCATTGAAAGTCGATGAGGGCGCGAGGTAAACCGAGAAAGGCGAGAAAGGCGTCCGATGCTTCTCTCCCCCATGTAACTATCGATTGTATTCTCAAAGTTGATTCCATGTGTTTGTGTGTGTATGAGAGAGAGAGAGAGAGAGAGAGAGAGAGAGAGAAAATCGTTCTTCGGTTGCTATCTAAATGAAAAAGTGAGAGACGAGATGTGGGAGGGCGTAAAAAGGGAGGGTAGCAAAAGGATAGAATGAAGAAAGAGCTCATGTATATTATATATATATAGTATAGTATAACGGATAAATACGTGGGAAGGGGAAGAGAGAGCATATAGACCCCATATAAGTACACTGAACGAGCCCGCTTTCGATTGACTCCGCCATATTGAATTTAGTTGTATGGGCTCTCGAATCATGGGGTTTGTTGGACGGGACCCCAAGACACGTTACACGTATACACGCATATATATGTATATATATATATATATATATATATATATATATATATATCTATCCATCTATATATACATATATATATATTTATATTTATATATATCTGTCTATATATATCTATATATAAATATATATATATATATATATAGAACTAGTATAGTATAGCATCCATAGACGATGGCCAACAAGATAGAACGGCAAAACCCTGCCACGTTCTATGGCACCTCTCTTGAGGGATAACGAAGTTACCTCGGGAACCTCTACGTGACCAAAATTCCTTCTGCTACTCTCACAACACTATGTACACTTTTCTTTACGTATAAATGCCAAGACGCTTTTACCCAATGCCGGACTTGTTGAAAAGTTCGCGGACACCTCTACAACTTTATTGCCAACATTTTCCCATAATATTTTAACACCCCAAAAAAATTCTATGGCTTATGTAGTGTGGGGACATTTTACTGAAAAAATCGAGAATGCATTTTTGAGGAAATTATTTAAATAATGGAATAAAAGAGATGAACAATGAAAAATCTTGTTGGTTAAAATGAATCTCAAGATTGGTGTTTTGTATTAGAGATTTTATATATATATATCTAGCTGCAATGTATTGCAGCACAACAATAATACACATAATATAAATATACATATATGTAGGTATATATTAATATATATATATATACACATATACATATATGTATATGTATTAATATACATATATAGTCGATACAGTTCTCGCTTTCGTTCCATTGATGATGGATATGAAACTCGGGAAAAAGATCGTGTGGGACCTCGACAAAGGGACCCTCTCGTTTCACGATATGTATCAAATTATCCTCATAATGAAAAATGGCGGCAACGTTACACCTACCAGGTGTCGTATGTAGGAACAGACCTTAAATACCATTGACAAGTGAGAGCGAGAACGTGCTTTATGAAAGAACTTGGTAAAAGTTTCTGTACGCTCTGCGGGATTAACACAATGAGAGTTATAATGCATCAGGACGAATTTATATATATATATATATATATATATATATATACATATATATATATATGTATGTATATATATAGGTATATATATTTATATATGTATATATGTATATATATAAATGGATATATGTATATATGTATATATATATAAATGTAGAGAGACAGGGAGAGAAAATAAAAAGGAGAAAGAGGGAGACGAAAATCGCGACAAAGGCACACAGCTCTCCACTGACACTTAACAAAAGGTGTTGGTTTAATAGGAGTCCGGTTACTCCGTCGACGCTAACCCAGCAAAATTCACCACCCCAAAAAGCCCCTATTCCTCTATTTCACCCCATACATATAGATGAAAATTTTCCTCGGGTGTATATGATTTTTCAAGATTTTCTCGCGCCGATACAATGCGAGAGATGAAAATGAGAGATCTCTAAACGTGGAAGGTTCCTTTTCCTCTATATGACCGCAGCAGCCACACAGAGGATACGATATTTCATTCATGATTCTTTGGCAGGATTCTTTTTGCTTTTTTTTTTTTTTTTCAAAAATTTTAAAAGTATTTCTTTTGCTTGAGCCAATTTATCGTAGGTAAGAGAGAGGATACTCGGATATCCATAAGACGAGGGGGTAATGTCGAACTGAGAAAAGTCAAGTTTGGGGAATGTTGGGCGATATATATACGAGATAAAAAATAATTTTTCGAATGAATTATCACACAGATGATTTTTATAATTATAGAAAAAAATTTTGAAAAATTTAATTTCTTTAGCTGGATTAATATTTAAAAAAGTGTTTCAACTTGGCGAAAAAGTGTATATGATTTTTCAAAATTTTCTCGCGCCGATATAATGCGAGAGATGAAAATGAGAGATCTCTAAACGTGGAAGGTTCCTTTTCCTCTATATGACCGCAACAGCCACACAGAGGATACGATATTTCATTCATGATTCTTTGGCAGGATTCTTTTTGCTTTTTTTTTTTTTTTTCAAAAATTTTAAAAGTATTTCTTTTGCTTGAGCCAATTTATCGTAGGTAAGAGAGAGGATACTCGGATATCCATAAGACGAGGGGGTAATGTCGAACTGAGAAAAGTCAAGTTTGGGGAATTTTGGGCGATATATATACGAGATAAAAAATAATTTTTCGGATGAATTATCACACAGATGATTATTATAATTATAGAAAAAGTTGTTAAAAGATTTAATTTCTTTAGCTGAATTAATATTTAAAAAAGTGTTTGAACTTTGCGAAAAAATTTCGTACTATTTCTACTGCATTATGAAGATTTTTCAAATGGAATATTCGCAATTTTGATCCAATGAATTAATTTAATTAATAAAAATTATCCAAACGCAAAAAAATTCCATTTTTCTATCTTGGGATTTTTGATATTCGAAAAAATACTTTTTCGAGTTCACGTAGTTGTCAATTTATTTTAGACATTTTTTTTTACTTATAGCTCGTTGGCTACCGACGGACGCTGCGAGAATGGCGGCCGACGACCGTCGGGAAAATTTGTTATCGCGACAGCAAGCCTGGAAGCAGAGAGCATGGTGTGAACTTTTCTCAATTCCCAAGACCTTCCAGCGAGTACTCTCGTTATAATTGCAAAGCCAGTTCGTTAACAACGAAAGATATAGAATTTCCCGTAGACTCTGTGGAGTATCCTGGAACGAATTGAAGAACTTTTCGTGTGCAATCTGCCGATGCAAGGAGAAGCAGCAAGCCAGAGACACAGGGCTTGGCATATTGAAAACGTATTCGCTCTTGACGCAAATCAAAATGCAGTCGTGTCTACTCTCTCTCTCTCTCTCCCTCTCTCTCTCTTATTTTATTTCTCTCTCTCTCTCTCTCTCTCCCTCTCTCTCTCTCTCTCTCTCTCTCTCTCTCTCTCTCTCTCTCTCTCTCTCTCTCTCTCTCTCTCTCCCGCTCTTGGTATAAGCTGGCGAGCTGAGAAGAGGTACTCGAATCGTGACGATAAGGGTCCTCAAATGGTATATATACTAGAGCACGAAAAGAGAGAGAGAGAGAGAGAGGGAGAGGTGACGGTGGAGTGAAGTACCGATGGCGAGGAGAGCAACCCGACTCTTACCAAAGTCCTCGACTAAAACGTTTCACTAATTGCATTCGTGACATGTCCCTTCGGAAACTGTCAAAATGGTTCATCCATTCGGAAACAAACGATTGGCCATTTTTCAATCACTATTATTATAATTATCTATAATAAAAAATGATACAAATCATTTGCTGAATTTTTTAATTGAATTTTACGTTTGAATTTTTGTTTACATTTTCCATTGACATTTTTGACCGCGAGAGAAACACGAATTACCTATAATAAAAAATGATAAAAATCAATGCAATTGATGACACATGAAATTTATCATTTGGTGAATTTTTTAATTTAATTTTACATTTGAATTTTTTTTTTTACATTTTCCATTGAAATTTTTCACGATGATCCGAGACGAGAGAGAAAGACGATCGACATCGAGAGACTATTATTTCCTTGTCACCCCGCAGGCATTATCCTAATCATGTAATAATGACAAAGATCCTCATCCCCCTTTCGCCCATGCTCTCGCTCTCATTACCAGAGACGAGAGAGAATCCCATTGACGAGACACCCCCTTATTGGCAATTGAAACTCGAGGACTCATCCCTCTCTCTCCTCTGGATCCTCTCCTCTATCTGGCAATGAAGTTTTCTCCTCCCTATTGGCGGATCGAGAGGGATCACCCGAGATTTCACGGGTTATTAGGAAGAGTGACAGGTGCGGCCAACGAGAGAGATTGACAAATTTTAATTGGAATATAATAATTTGTATGGGGGGTGAAAAATGAAAGAAAAAAAAAAAAAAGAAAGAAAATGTGATGAAAAAATCATCGTTGGGATTAGCGAATACTAACAATGGCCGCTCATTCATCAATTCCACACACACACACACACACATATATATATATATATATATATGTTCCACCACCACATATATATATATATATACATAGATATATGTATATATATATATATATGTTCAGTCTGATCGTGCGTGCATGTCGACCCTTCGCCATGAATTTTCACTCACTCGCCCCTTTTGGTCGGAAGTGGAAACGTAACCATGGTTACAGCATTGAGACTCTCCCTATGGTGTGTAGGACTACTCGTTATACTGACACGAAGGGTGTGATGACAAAATGGTCGCGAAAAGTTAAAAAAAATATTTTATTTCATTCTCGATCTGCTGTATTTAAATTAACAAAAATTTGATTATAAATCATCCTTTTCGAGTGTTTAGCACACGTGTGTGTCGTCAAAAGATTAAGTTAAATTTCTTCTCATTTTCAAATTTAACCCTCGTCTGTACGGTTCCGAGTCATGTACGATCTCGATAAGGACTCTTTCGTGATGGATTTTATTAAAAATTTATTTATTTCATTCTCGATCTGCTGTATCTAAATTAACAAAAAATCGATTATAAATCATTCTTTTAAAAGATAATTTTAAAAGATTCAAAAGATTAAGTTAAATTTCTTCTCATTTTCAAATTTAACCCTCGTCTGTTCGGTTCCGAGTCATGTACGATCTCGATAAGGACTCTTTCGTGATGGATTTTATTAAAAATTATTTTATTTCATTCTCGATCTGATGTATCTAAATTAACAAAAAATCGATTATAAATCATTCTTTTAAAAGATAATTTTAAAAGATTCAAAAGATTAAGTTAAATTTCTTCTCATTTTCAAATTTAACCCTCGTCTGTACGGTTCCGAGTCATATACGATCTCAATAAGGACTCTTTCGTGATGGATTTTATTAAAAATTATTTTATTTCATTCTCGATCTGATGTATCTAAATTAACAAAAAATCGATTATAAATCATTCTTTTAAAAGATAATTTTAAAAGATTCAAAAAATTAAGTTAAATTTCTTCTCATTTTCAAATTTAACCCTCGTCTGTACGGTTCCGAGTCATATACGATCTCAATAAGGACTCTTTCGTGATGGATTTTATTAAAAATTATTTTATTTCATTCTCGATCTGCTGTATCTAAATTAACAAAAAATCGATTATAAATCATTCTTTTAAAAGATAATTTTAAAAGATTCAAAAAATTAAGTTAAATTTCTTCTCATTTTCAAATTTAACCCTCGTCTGTACGGTTCCGAGTCATATACGATCTCAATAAGGACTCTTTCGTGATGGATTTTATTAAAAATTATTTTATTTCATTCTCGATCTGATGTATCTAAATTAACAAAAAATCGATTATAAATCATCCTTTTCGAGTGTTTAGGACACGTGTGTGTCGTCAAAAGATTAAGTTAAATTTCTTCTCATTTTCAAATTTAACCCTCGTCTGTTTGTTTCCGAGTCATGTACGATCTCAATAAGGACTCTTTCGTGATGGATTTTTTATTCATTAATAATCGATTACGATATCGCTTATCAAATAAAATATCAAGATTATTAAATTGGCCAAAATTTAAAGGCATTTTTATCCGAGACGATGATTGTATTTCGAATTCTATTAAATATAAAAAAACGATTTTATTTCAGCTCATTGGGTGCTAATAAAATGATAAAATGTTGCTGATAAAAATTAAACAAACAAATGGGAATGTTAGAAGAAAACATGACTAAGGATAAACTTTTCGACGAACATTTTAAAAGTGATTCATCCCTCTTTCTTGAGCCTGGGCGTGTGTAGCAACCGGTGGCGCCCGCATTGACACTATCTCTACGATCTCTCCTTTATATACCGTCAGACGAGAAGAGATGTGGATCCTCTGAAAAAAATCAGGAACAACACTCTTGGCACGGAGTTGAAAAAGAAACGAAACTCCCAAGTATACATACATATATAGATAGAGTTGGTTTGGGTCAGATTGGGGCGCCGAAATGAGAGAAAGATCACATCTAACGATATATATATGTATATATATATATATATATATATATATATATATATATATATATATATAGAGAGAGAGAGAGAGAGAGAGCGAGTCTATAATATATTTAAATGTTTTTCAAAATTGTTTTGTTGCAAAAAAAAAAATCGTTATGTACAAACTTTATATATGCCAAGTTTTTTTTTCCTCACAATCGGTAAACGAAAGAGATTTGTGAGGAAAAAGATCACGAGGACGCTGGGACGCCTCATCATGGAGAGTTCCAAAATGGCGTCCGCTCATGGAATCTAATCCCGGATGAGACGCGCTATGAGGAGAAAACGAAGGAAGGATAGAAGAGGAAAGGAGAATGCGAGAGAATTGCGTGACGAGAGAAACGATGAGATGTATATGAAGATTTGAGAGAGGGAAAGAGGATGCACATAGAGATAGACGTCGAGAACGAGACGAAGAGAAACGGGACACATCTCTCGGATTACGTCTTAACAAGCTCCACGACGTTCATTTGTCTTATCCGCCTGGTGTGGGCTCTGTCGCTAATGCGACAGCGCAGCTGTTGAAATGATTAATTTAACGACTACAGAGAGAGAGAGAGAGAGAGAGAGAGAGAGAGAGAGAGAGAGAGAGAGAGAGAGAGAGAGAGAGAGAGAGAGAGAGAGAGAGAGAGAGAGAGGAAGAGAGAGAGAGAGAGAGGAAGAGAGAGAGAGAGAGAGAGAGAGAGAGAGAGAGAGAGAGGGGGGGGGAGAGAGAGAGAGAGATGAGAGAAACGCTCGCGAGAGTTTGGAATCCGCACATAACTTTGACACTTCACCCTATAGAACAAGCTCCAAGCTCATCATTTGCGATTCATACACTTGCGTTTCTCATATCAATGTATTAAAATCTAGCGTGAATTACATCGCTACGATCTCATGAACATTGAACATTGTGAGAAAACAGCAGAAATACAGCAGCAGAATTTTGCATTCAAATTAGATATTTAGTAGATAATTTATTTATTAGATAAGATAATTTATTAGAGAATTAACACAGAGATCTAAATGCACTAAATATATTTTATAAATTAATTGTCCTTTGTACTAGAAAAATAGTTTCAATCTCCAGGGCCAACTTTATCATCTCAAAAAATGTCTCGACTTTATCTCAAATTGTCATCCACTTACATCGCTAAGTATCTCATGAACATTGTGAGAAAACAGCAGAAATACAAAAGCAGAATTTTGCAATCAAATTAGATATTTATTAGATAATTAACACAGAGATCTAAATGCACTAAACATATTTTATTGTCCTTTATTCTAGATTTGTCCTTTATACTAGATTTGTCCTTTATACTAGATTTGTCCTGTATACTAGATTTGTCCTTTATGCTAGATATGTCCTTTATGCTAGATTTGTCCTTTATACTAGAAAAATAGTTTCAATCTCCAGGGCCAACTTTATCATCTCAAAAAATGTATCGACCTTTATCTCAAATTGTCATCCATTTACATCTCTAAGTATCTCATGAACATTCTGAGAAAACAGCAGAAATACAAAAGCAGAATTTTGCAATCAAATTAGATATTTATTAGATAATTAACAAAGAGATCTAAATGCACTAAATATATTTTATTGACCTTTATACTAGATTTGTCCTTTATACTAGATTTGTCCCTTATACTAGATTTGTCCTTTATGCTAGATTTGTCCTTTATACTAGATTTGTCCTTTATACTAGATTTGTCCTTTATACATTTGTCCTTTATACTAGATTTGTCCTGTATACTAGATTTGTCCTTTATGCTAGATATGTCCTTTATGCTAGATTTGTCCTTTATACTAGAAAAATAGTTTCAATCTCCAGGGCCAACTTTATCATCTCAAAAAATGTATCGACCTTTATCTCAAATTGTCATCCATTTACATCTCTAAGTATCTCATGAACATTCTGAGAAAACAGCAGAAATACAAAAGCAGAATTTTGCAATCAAATTAGATATTTATTAGATAATTAACAAAGAGATCTAAATGCACTAAATATATTTTATTGACCTTTATACTAGATTTGTCCTTTATACTAGATTTGTCCCTTATACTAGATTTGTCCTTTATGCTAGATTTGTCCTTTATACTAGATTTGTCCTTTATACTAGATTTGTCCTTTATACTAGATTTGTCCTTCATACTAGATTTGTCCTTCATACTAGATTTGTCCTTCATACTAGATTTGTCCTTTATACTAGATTTGTCCTTTATACTAGATTTGTCCTTCATTCTAGATTTGTCCTTCATACTAGATTTGTCCTTTATACTAGATATGTCCTTTATGCTAGATTTGTCCTTTATGCTAGATTTGTCCTTTATGCTAGATTTGTCCTTTATACTAGATTTGTCCTTTATACTAGATTTGTCCTTTATACTAGATTTGTCCTTTATATTAGATTTGTCCTTCATACTAGATTTGTCCTTTATACTAGATTTGTCCTTTATACTAGATTTGCCCTTCATACTAGATTTGTCCTTTATACTAGATTTGTCCTTTATACTAGATTTGTCCTTTATACTAGATTTGTCCTTCATACTAGATTTGTCCTTTATACTAGATTTGTCCTTTATACTAGATTTGTCCTTCATACTAGATTTGTCCTTTATACTAGATTTGTCCTTTATACTAGATTTGTCCTTTATACTAGATTTGTCCTTCATACTAGATTTGTCCCTTATACTAGATTTGTCCTTCATACTAGATTTGTCCTTTATGCTACATTTGTCCTTTATACTAGATTTGTCCTTTATACTAGAAAAATAGTTTCAATCTCCAGCCCCAACTTTATCATCACAAAAAATGTCTCGACTTTATCTCAAATTGTCATCCACTTACATCGCTAAGTATCTCATGAACATTCTGAGAAAACAGCAGAAATACAAAAGCAGAATTTTGCATTCAAATTAGATATTTATTAGATAATTAACACAGTGATCTAAATACACTAAATATATTTTATAAATTGATTTTCCTTTATACTATAAAAATAGTTTCAATCTCCAGCCTCAACTTTATCATCTCAAAAAATGTCTCGACCAAATTATTTCGTTATGAGAAAATGCTGACAAAATGACAGTCTCAAATTGTGCTCCACTTAATTAATTGATTCCCTTAAAGATTGTAATGACGCCCAAGGCTAAACTTGCCTAAAATAACGAAATCTAAAAAAATAAATTTTAGCAGTCACATTTGGACGACTGTAGAATATTTTTTGGATGAATAAAATTTCATGAAAAGGAACTCGATGAGAAGAAGCATTCGCTTCTGTATATATCAACAAATCACTTATAGCGAGAAATTTTCACTATACATTCTATGCGTGTCATTCAACTGTGCTTTGGGTCTCTTTTCTACCATCAAATTGGATTACCTCTCAATTTCTTTCTCACAACCTGTCGCCTCCACGACAGAGTGCAAACTATAATACGTTTGGTATATATATATATATATATAAACTATAATACGTTTGGTATATATATACACATAAGGCTGGGACGATGTGTGTGGTAAATGCTCAGTGACAATTGCCGATCGATGACTAATCCCCTTTCATTGCTATATAAATATATAACTCATCCACTGTCATCACGAAGAGAGAATTGCCTCTCTCTATCACAGCTCGACTTCTATATTTTCATTCTTATTCGTATATGTGGGCTTCTCTGTTGATGTGTTAACGAGCTCAACTGACTTGATTAACACTTTGAGAACAAAGCAGATCAAAGCAGAGAGAACAAAGCAGAGTTACACCCTGTTGGAGTTTAATTTAGTTGGAATTTAAGTCAAATATGCCTCACCTGTATATTAAAAAAATTATCGATTTAGATTGACATCAGAAATTATTCATCTTAAAAGACAAAAAAAAATCGAATCACATCATAGATTTCCTTCAATAATTTAATTTATTTAATTCCTCGTATTTCAACTTTAATCTTTCAATAAATTCTTAAAATAAAAGAAAATGGATGCTTTATTATTTTCATGAACAGAAACGTTGAACAATTTTTATTTTATTTACATTGACAACAGAAATTAGTCATCTTAAAAGACAAAAAAAAATCGAATCACATCACAGATTTCCCTCAAAAATTTAATTCATTTAATTCCTCATAATTCAACTTTAATCTTCAAATAAATTCTCCACGTATTTCTCTCGTTAAATAAAATCACGAGTATTCTTAAAACAAAACAAAATGGATGCTTTATTATTTTCATTAACAGAAACGTTGAACAATTTTTATTGAATACATGACATCGCGTGGTGATTGTAAAAAAAAAAGATAGACGACGAGAAATAAAGTTACCGATGCATTAATGTTGATCGTACGAAAAATTGCTGCTCATCTCGGTGCAAGATGAAAAAAAAAAAAAAAACAAATCAAGCCTCAGTCATCCGGGTTTTGCATTCTGTGTGGAAATGAACGTCGACGAATATTAAGTCGCAACAAAATGGCCGTCTGCTCACAGCTCGACCGAAACATTATGGTATGAGAATGGTGCGAGAGGAGGGAAGAGATGCGAAAAAAATCCCGAAAGAGAGGATGAAAAAAAAAAAAAAAAGAAAAAGAAAAAGGAACGACGAGATAAAGAATTCTTTCGCTTCTTTTGCCTCGATCTGGACGTTCCGCACGTTCGTGCCTCACGTGACTCGATTTCGAATTCACTATATATTCTCTCTCTCTCTCTCTCTCTCTCTCTCTCTCTCTCTCTCTCTCTCTCTCTCTCTCTCTCTCTCTCTCTCTCTCTCTCTCTCTCTCTCTCTCTCTCTCTCTCTCTCTCTCTCTCTCTCTCTCTCTCTCTCTCTCTCTCTCTCTCTCTCTCTCTCTCTCTCTCTCTCTCTCTCTCTCTCTCTCCCCCTCTCTCTCTCTCTCCCTCTCTCTCTCTCTCTCTCTTTCCTTTGGTTTCTCCTACTGAATAAAATATATTTTTCTTCCCACTCGGAAGAGTTCTCGACTTTCCATCGTGGTGTCTCTCGACCTTATACCAGCTCCACGTTTCGTCCCTCGTCACCGATAGAAAGCGCGCAAGCGTCGACCAGAAAGACAGAACTCTCCTACACGCCCGGATCGAAAGCTCCGCCCGGGACGTGCTACAAGGCCTTTGTTTAATCCCTCCACCTCGCAGCTTCACTTTATATATCGTATATATATATATATATATATATATATATATATATATATATTCGATAATATTCTGCAGTACCCAGCAACAGAAACACCAGATAGCATATAGGATACATCCACGAATTCTAATCCCTCTCTCGTTCTTCCATCTCCATCTTTTCTAATTGTTTTTTTTTTTTTTCAGTCTCCAAAACCTCGAAGATTTGTGCGAGGATCTTTACTACATCCATGTAACTATCCAACATTTTTTTCCGCTAAATTTGTAGCCGAAATATATTCACACGTGTATACATCTATATATATATATATGAGGAATTATATAAATTACATTTTTTCCCGCTTATTTATAGCCGAAATATATATATATATATATATATATATATATATATATATATATATATGTATACACGTGTGAAGCGGGAAAAATGTAATTTATTTAATTCCTCATATAATATATGAGGAATTAAATAAATTACATTTGTTCCCGCTTATTTATAGCCGAAATATATATATATATATAGATGTATACACTTGTGAATATATTTCGGCTATAAATAAGCGGAAAAAACTTTAATTAATTTAATTCCTCATATTTCAGCTTTAATCTTTCAATAAATTCTTCAAGTATTTCTCTCGTTAAATAAAATCACGAGTATTCTTAAAACAAAACGAAATGGATGCTTTATTATTTTCATTAACATAAACGTTGAACAATTTTTATTTTATTTACATTCACAACAGAAATTAGTCATCTTAAAAGACAAAAAAAAATCGAATCACATCATAGATTTCCTTCAAAAATTATATATATATATATATAGAGAGAGAGAGAGAGAGAGAGAGAGAGAGTCGTTAAGATCCACTTGGCTAATACGCGTTTACCGGTGGCAAATAGCAAATATCAAATACACGCTGACGACTTGTCGTCAGAGAGGCAAACAAGTATAGACATACAGGATGTAAGGATGTTGGTATTACATGAGGATATATATATATATATATATATATGGTAAAGAGGGCAATGTAGGAAAATGTATCTAGAGCGATGAAATTTGAGAACCTCGTTGAGTTACATCAGTTCGAGTTCCTCAGGAGGAAATATTGATCTATCCTCTCTCTCTCTCTCTCTCTCTCATTCGGCACTTGCGATTATTGTAATATCCTGATGATGTCGAGTGCGTCTTGGACTCTTTGCTGTCGGTCGCAAAATACACGAGAGGCTTGAGAAGAAAATTTAATGATGATTATTTTTTTAAGAAGATTTCTTATAAATTTACGTATTTTTGGGTAATATTTTAAGGATTTTTTTTTATCGGATTTAAGTCCGTCAGCTAAAGCTCATGATTTACATAATTGTGTTCGAATTTTTATAACTATTTTCCATAGAAATTATTGACAGAGCTCGAGGAAAAATTTATGATTTCAAATTTTCATTATAGTTTTTTTTTTCAGAACGTTTGTGATTTATCCTTAAAGGGGTTCGACTGTACATCATATGCATAATAGAAAAAGAACACTTTTTTGTTTTTATGAAAAAACAAAAAAGTGCCATTCTCACAAATATTTGCAACAAAATAAATCATCATTGAGGTTAGTCAAAAAAATCGAGTGAAATTTTGTCTAATATTTTTGGGTAATATTTTAAGGATTTTTTTTTATAGGATTTAAGTCCGTCAGCTAAAACTCACGATTTACATAATTGTGTTCGAATTTTTATAACTATTTTCCATAGAAATTATTGACAGAGCTCGAGGAAAAATTTATGATTTTAAATTTTCATTATAGTTTTTTTTTTCAGAACGTTTGTGATTTATCCTTAAAGGGGTTCGACTGTACATCATATGCATAGTAGAAAAAAGTGCCATTCTCACAAATATTTGCAACAGAATAAATCATCATTGAGGTTAGTCAAAAAAATCGAGTGAAATTTTGTCATTTTGGCCTCTATAAATAATTCAAATATTGCATTTGAAACATCGTGAGAAAAAAATGAATAACAAAAAAAGTTATACTGCTAATATTTTTTGAAACTTTTAATGCATCACAAAGATTATAAATATGCAACCTGCCACGAATAATATCAAAATTTGCGTTTCGTAAGTTAAATTCTTCCTGATAAAAAATCTGTAAATACGTGGGCTGTATCTGTTGGGAGTTAGGCCTTCGTATTTGTATAACTATATTTTTTTCGATAACACGCAATCCGAGTTCATGAAATAATAAAGTCTCGATTTATATAATTCTGTTTATTCCATTTTTTATACTATATATTCCATAGAAATTATTGACATTTAGAGCTAAAGTCCTCGTCTTTATATAACTATATTGTTTAGACAACACGCAACCCACGTATAAAAATAGATTGTGAATTATTATTGTTATGCAGCCATTTCAAAGACTACAAATAACTTAAATGAAAATCATTGGAAAACGATAATACATCGGGTAGCGTGGCCGAGCGGTCTAAGGCGCTGGTTTAAGGCACCAGTCTCTTCGGAGGCGTGGGTTCGAATCCCACCGCTGCCAATTTTTTTTCCCTCTTTTAATTTTCTTTTTTTACTGAGATTATTATTTGGGGTGATTGGGGGGCCAATAATAATATTAGGGCCAATATGGAAAAAAATGGCAGAGTCAATATGGCCGCCAAAAAAACGAAACCAACGAAAGTTGGTTCATTGAAGTCAGTGATTACAATTTAAATGACAAAATGGCATAATTAAAAAAATGGGAATGATTTTTTTTCCCTTCTCTTTTCTTATTTTTTTTTTTACCGATATATATATATTTGTTATTTGGGGTCGTTGGGGTCAATAATAATATTAAAAAATGGCAGACACAATATGGCTGCCAAAAAAACGAAACAATTTCCACGAAAGTTTGTACCTGGTGTTCATTGAAGTCACTTATTAAAATTTCAATGACAAAATGACATAATTAAAAAAATGGCGTAGGCTGTATGATCAACCAAAAAAAAAAATATGATTCGATTTTGGTTCTTGCATCTCCGGGTTTCTGGGGTTGTAATTTCGGATTCAAATTCGATATTTCTAATTTTTAAATGGTGGCAAAAAAAATACAACGCGTGATTTAAATTAGTTGAAAACTGGTACTTGCACCAGCGAAAAATACTTTTAGTACGACAGCGTAACCCGGGAGTTACTATATACGTCTGCTAAAATGGTACACAACCGATATATCTTCGCCACTATAATCGCAATTTTACTGCACAATTGAGGCACTGACTGGACATTGGAGAAATTACTGCATAATTGAGCAAACGGACAAAAGCCCAAAAGGTCTTTACGCATCTGTTAATTCTGCATGAGAACCTATTTAATTTTTGTCCGATATATCAGGCGGAAAAGACGGAAACGATTTTGTTACCATCCGTCGGTATAGCACATCGCTTTACAGATTAATATTTGTAAGTGCTGAAAGATCGTGAATGGCAATTGTTAATATAATTTTGAATAAACTGCGCATTAGCAAGATAAATATTGATTCATGAGCGCAATGGAATCGTCAATCTATACTCTATACGAGTAATTAGCAGCTAATTGTAATAAAGACTTAACAGTGTATCTGTAAACCGATAAATGTCTCTTCTATTGTTTCTCATTACCAAATAGAAATATTTATTATACGGTGGTTCCATGGTGTAATGGTTAGCACTCTGGACTCTGAATCCAGCGATCCGAGTTCAAATCTCGGTGGGACCTTTCTTTTTTTTCACTATAATAACGAAATTGGTGACAAAAAATTACCATATTGACTTACCAACTAACGGTAAGATAGAAAACTGCAGAATAATTTTAACAACAGTTGGTAGAATGTCGACTGTTAAAATTGTATCGTTGATCCATAATTCTCTATGCCATCATAATAATAGATTTCTGTTCTTCTTATCTATCAGCAACGAAGATAAGATAGACCTATATCTTCATTGCTATTAATTAGCCACACTTTTGAGAAAAATGTACACTGAATACTAAAGCAGAAGTGACCTCATAGAACTTTTACATTTTTTTACACTCAATCTCGAACAAGTGGAAAAAAAAACTACAGGATAATTTGACCAACAGTTGGTAGATTATCGACTGTTAAAATTGTATCGTTCATTCATAATTCTCTATGCCATAATAATAATAGATTTCTGTTCTTCTTATCTATTAGCAACGAAGATAAGATACACCTATATCTTTGTTGCTAATTAACAACGAAGGCATTACTATCTTCGTTGCTACTTGAAAATCCCTTTGAAAATCCGCGAAATCAGTGGCAAAGCGGTGCGGGGTGGTGGAGGGAGGGGGGAAGGATCCTGATAATTTTGCTAGTGCCCGAAGGGTCGAACGCGGCAAACGAACCATCCGAGGAAAATAAATCGCAGGATAGCGAGTTATCTTTCTCCTCCTCCTGGATACGTTTCCAGATGAAAAGATTCTGAAATGGGTTTGTAATCGAATAGGAGCTCGATATTATACGCATGAAAACAATGACGTGACGAGGGAATTCGTCCTTTTGACCTTTCCCTCTTGTAGTTTCTCTTTTGTGCATATATAGATATGACTCATTTTTATTCAACCCTCGCTCCATCATCAGCTGGAACTTCAATGTGTATAGAAGAGTTTCCCCCGAGGTCTTTGCCCCGAATCAACAAAATTCGAATAACATTCTGACTCACCAGAAACTCCTAAATTCGAGACGGACTTTAGACAGTAAAATTTATATGCGTAAGATGTTTATTTTTTTTTTTTAAATCATCAAATTTTATAGAACGAGTGACTCACGTTTTATCGCTTCCGGTTAAGCACGAAATTCGCAATAGTAAATTGCGATGAATTTGATCGAAAAATTTCGTAATCACAGGAAAATCTTAACAGACAATTCATTTTTCTTTATTGCTTTTATTCCGAGTCAATTTCAATACTATTTTACAACTCTTTGATCAAGAGCGAGAAAATAATAATAATATTAATATTTTTTGGCTTCGTTTAGTAAAAAAATATTATAATTATATAAAGGTAAATTATTATTTTTTTAAATAATCCTTAATTAAGATAAAAAAAAAATATTCGCAAAAATGTTTTTACGGGTTATCGGACGCCCCAGAAATTCCTGACCTCGAGTAAGATTTTACACAGCAATATACGTAAGGTGTTTATTTTTTGAATAAAATGATCCAAATTTACGAACGAGTGTGTCACGTTTTATCGTTTCTTCTGACCCTTCTGAATTTGCGATAGTAAATTGCTATTGAGCTGCTCAAAAAATTTCTAAATCATAGCCGAATTAATATACGAGTCTTTTATTCCGAGATAATTTAAACAATATTTTAGCTCTTGATCGTGAGCGAGAAAACTCTAAAATTTTCATTTTTATATATTTTTTTCTTTAGTTAATAAAAAAAAGAAAAAAAAATCTATAAAGTGATATTGATTTTTTTAAATAATTGTTAATTAATACGAAGATGCAAAAATTATTTATTAAATATAAAAATTATTCGCTAAAACGTTTTTGAGTGTATTACGAGTCATTGTTCATAGATTGTTGCTATATATATATATATCTTTATCGAATCGCGTTTCCCTGTTTGCGAATCGTTCGAAACGTGATTATACACAAAAGTCTTGGAACGTTCAAGTCGCAAATTGCGGATCGTTATCGTCAAACGAAACATCAGACTATCCAGATAAGAGAGAAGAGAGAAATAATATGTATTTAACGTATATAACTGAAGGCTGTAAAGTAAAAGGTCACAGTCCAGTGTCGAAGCTCGGGAGTGCTCGTACAAGATTAATGTACGAATCCTCGTAAAGACGAACGGAGATATTTAAGGCCAACCATGTGGACCCACCTTAATTTTAATCAGCAAAAAACTATTAAAAAATAAAAAATAAACAAAAATTAATGATTGAGCGATTAATAGAATAATTAAAAAAAATTGACTTTAAATCAGAACGAAAAATTTGGTAATAAAATTTGCAACGATCTACAATAATGAGGCGCCTCAAATTTTCAAAGTTAGATCAGCTCACGAAAAAAATTAAGTGCTAAAGTGAAATTTGTTAAATGTGAAAGTGATACAAGAGATCGAAAAAGATTTTTTTTTTTTTTTCAATTTATTTATTAACGCGATTAAATATTTATATATCGAACACACAAATTCGTAGATCGATTGTTGCATCATTGGAAAATATTCTCTTTTTTTTTATTGCAATTAGATCGTAAATAATCTTTTGGGTGACGCATGAAATATTCACGTGCTCAATGAGTGAAAAGATTTTTTTTTTATGCTTCGAATAATGAAGAATCTGCTGGTCTAACGTGGGGAGACGAACGTTCATAGAAACCGGCTAGGAAAATTCATCGTTTCCTCGCCCGCAGCCGAGCCCTTACAATCAGTTGAAGAGACTTTAGGGGGGAGACCGATAAACTGGTTACATGTGTCTTGAATTTCGGGTCTATACTGTATAGCAGGTATAAAAAATTCCAGTGAGACTTACGAGCATGCATAGTGAAATTCAACGAAAGAGTTTAAGAATATTTTCAAATCACTTCGAGAGTTCTCCGCATCCCTCCAATATCGAAAAAAAAATATTTTATATCAATAAGTGTTCGATTGGAAAAAAAAAACAAAATTCTAGAAAAAATTGAAAGAAAAAAAAACACAAGTGTCTTGTATTTCGGGTCTATACTGTATAGCAGGTATAAAAAATTCCAGTGCGACTCATAGTGAAAATAAATGAACGAAAGAGTTTAAAAATATTTTCAAATCATTTCGAGAGTTCTTTGCATCCCTCCAATATCGTAAAAAAAATATTTTCTATCAATAAGTGTTCGATTGGAAAAAAAAAACAAAATTTTAGAAAAAATTGATAGAAAAAAAAAACACAAGTGTTATAAAAAAAATGGATCCAAAAATAGTGCGTGTCTCGTTCTGGGAGATAGGAAAGCTTCACTTTTTATCATTCATCTACGGTCTCTATCTGATAACAAAGCGTCTTGTTAAATGGGCCTGGGATCCAAAGAATTTTTTTGTTTTACGACAAAGAGATAATCCCCCCTCGTGTCTAGTCGATAACAGCCTCGGAAAACATTCCTACGTAAAGCTCAAGGTAAGTTTTATTTATTGAAACAAATAAATCAATAAATAAATAAAATTTAATGAAAAAAAAAGAAATTAATACATTATAAACTTATTTTGTTGCTGCAAAAATAGTAGGGGATGATAATAATATTTTTTTTAAACATAATAAGATACGAGATGAATTTTAAAAAAATTCACGAATGCATTAATGCGTTTTGTCAATCCCCCGTTGACCCCCGCACGATAAGACGAAGAACGCTCATTTTTTTGCCCCCGTTGCCTCTGACACGATAAATATGTGAGATTTCGAAAAAGTGTCGCCATCGTGAAATATAAAAACAAAAAAAAAAAATCATAAATGCCAAAATTTACCATCAAAAAGCTGCTCGACAATGTTTTCATTATTAATTTTAATACTAATTATTTTGATGAATTAAAAAAATATATTCATCTTGATTAAATTTTAATTAAAAATTAATCATTGGAAATAAAAAATATTAAGTTTTGTTTAATAAAATATCGCTTGGAATTTATCATTAATTCAGGGTGTGAAATTTCATTACGTCGAAGCTGGAGATCGTTCGAATCCTCTGCTATTGTTGTTGCACGGATTTCCCGATTGTTGGCTCACTTGGAGGGAACAAATAACGACGCTCTCGGAACATTTCAGGTGAGAATTTTAGACAATTTATTGGAAAAATATTTAAAGGATAAAATTTAACCTGATGACTCAAAAAATTGCACGACAGACAATTTTCAGAAAAATTTAATTTTTTTACTTTCTATGCATGGAAAATTTTAACCCATTCCATAGCATGTAAAAAATGGCACCTGATCCATGCAAACATTTGTCTCTCGAGTTTGACAACTTTTTCCCCCATTCAAGGTAGTTGTAAAAATAAAGTGAATAATCAATAATTGGAGAGATAAATTAAATCGACCAGGCACAAAAGAGCCATGTTTGTACGGAAAGGGTTAAATCTGTTTTTCTGATTATTTGGAAATTTTTAAAAACTTGTATGAAAAAAATAAAAATAAGTAACGAGAAATTATCATCAAAATTTGATATTTGAGTGACTTTGCCCTAGAGTGGTGGCTCTCGATCTCAAAGGATTTGGCGACAGTGATAAACCATCAACAAGACGATCGTACAAGATTGAAATTTTGATCGACGAGCTTCGACAATTTGTGCTCGCCCTTGGTGTAAAAAACTGCAGTATTATCGGTCATGATCTCGGTGGGCTTCTTGGTTGGTACATGCTGGCACTTCATGGTGAGCTGGTGCAAAAATTTGTCGCGATATCGAGTCCTCATCCCAATCATTATTGGCACGGTTTATCCGGAGATGCTGCCTGTGATGAAAAGTGAGTGATAGAGTTAAAAAAAACAAAAAAAGAAAACAAAAAATACTCACACGTATATAAATATCTGATTTTGTTAATATTCGTGAACCAGATAGTTGCAATATTTATTTGGCCTCTTAGATGGATGCATTTCAGCAGATTACCATTTTTACCGGAAATTGATGCCCTGAAAGAAGACATTTCCATTATTAATGATACCTTCAAGCATCTACATTTGAATCAAACAATCGAGAAGAATTACATGGAGGCTTACAAATATGCGTTCAGTAGAAAAGGTGAGTTTTGTTTGCCTCCTTTGTCCACTAATTAACAAGTAATAATTAATAATTAGCTGCATAGAGATTATCATCTCTATTTTTTTTTATCAATATCTTGCGCTCCATTTAATGAATTAATGAGAAAAAAAAATCACTATTTATAATCAAAGGATGCTCAAAATTATCAGGAAATTATAGACAATTTTAGCGATTTTTTTTTCTCACTTTGATATTTAAATTGAGTGTTGATTTTTTTTTTATTCGTTTATTGTCTGATATTTTATTGAGATAATTAATTAATATTAGAGTATAAATTTTATTACATTCAAAATGTACAAAAAAATGTTTCAAACTCATTTGTGAGTCGTCAAACTAATTTGTTTAATTAATTTTATATAATTATTATATAATAAATTTAACTCTTTGATCTTTACAGAGGATTGGACTGGACCGATAAATTATTATCGGAATTTGCCATTTACACGATTGGACATGACGACAAGTGAGCCGATATGCAATCAGACGTTGCTCATAGTTGGCAATCTTGATCCTTGCGTATCCCTTGAAAATGTCGTTCAAAGCACAGAATATCTCGCGAGATTTCGTATCAAGGTCGTGACGGGCTCTCAACATTTTCCTCATCAGGAAATGCCCGAAGTTGTCAATAGAACGATTCTCAAATTTCTCATAGGTAAAAATTTTAAAAAAAATCTCACAAATATTTTTTCGCTGTTTTTTTTTCAATTTTATCGTATATTTTTTTCTTAGGTTCGACAAAAAATCCGTCTCATGTTGAAAAATCACCCTCGAAAAGTATCGTATCGTCGTGGCTTGGCTCGCTGAGCAATACAGTCAAATATGGCAATCAAATGTTCGATGCTGTTCACAAACGAACAAACGACGTTGTCACGGGTTTACCCAACAAAGTTCTCCATCTGGGTCAAACGCCCACATAGATGAGAACCACCAATAAACTTGAGCGAGTAGGAATTTAATTAAAAAAAAAAAAAGTTCATAAAATGAAGAAATTAACGGTTCGACACTGTTCGAGCTTTTCTTTTTTTTTTTTACCATTTATCACGCTTGGACGGTGTGAACGACCATTTCGCCGATCGTTGGCTCGTGCGAGATGACAACAAGGCTGATTTATCAATTGTTATTATTATTATTATTATTATTATTATTATTATTATTATGTGTATATAATACTATAGATATATTATCGTGCTCGATAGCTGTAAATTTGGCCGATTATCGTTTCACAATCTCGTTATTGCTCATTCTTTGAGACGATGGATACGATTTCGTCGATCGAAAGAAAAATCATAATTTTTTTTTTTTATATAACATTAATCGTATCATTTGTCATATTCGTCCTGATAAAAAGTAGAAAAAAAAAAATATTCATCCGTAAGTAATGATGAGATTATACATATATATATATATATATGTACGTTGTAAAATACATAAAAATGGGTTGTTATGGCACGATAAAAAAAAATGTTAAATATTCCATGAAATATGAGAATGAATGCTGGAAATCTCGAGAGAATGAGAGAGAGAGAATTATTAATTCTTAAAAAATCGTAAAAAAAAGAAAAAAAAACAACGAAAAGACTCGAGAAGAAAATATTGGACGAGTTTCATTGTTGATTAAACATTTTTCGCTTCTCACTGAGGTAGATTTTTATCGAGCACTTGCCCGGCCTGTAACGTGTTAATTATCGCTAAGCCCTCGTTGCTATTTGTTTTTTTTTCACTCGAAGGATCAGCAGGATGAGCTGGAATTTTCTTCTCCCTATGAAAAAATTTTAATGATCATGATTGATGATGATAAAGATGACATTGACGATGACACAATTAAAACAAAACAAACAGAAAAAAAATCTTTCAAGTGCAATAAAAGTTCGAAAAAAGTCGAATAATAAATTATATTTGCTCGTTTTTCATAATTGAGATTTGTATTATATCATTTGTAGCGCGCATATCGATGAAAAAAAATCGAGATGTGGATTTTTGTACAGAGAGGAAGTTTTTGTATCACTGATCGGCTTACTTTCTAAAATTTTCACCATCCTCGATCGTTTCCGGCAATTCACAGTCCATCGTTTCCGGCAGCATGAAACAAAGAGCTGCACCGATTAATGGACCAACACCGAAAAAAAGTGGAGGCACCCAAGTTCCGAGACTACCCTGTGAGAGAAAGAAAAATCACATTTACCTCGCATTCTTCTCAATTTTTTAAATTTTTTTTTCGATCGTTCTCTCTAAATTTTCAATCTCAAATTCTTCGAGGTGGGAAAAAAAAAATAGAAAATTTACCATCGTTGCGAGAAAAGGTGCAATCATACTGCCAACTCTCGCTGAAACGCTGCACATTCCAAGGCCATTATTTCTCACGACAGTTGGAAATACTTCGCCTGTATAGAGATAAATTGTTGGAAAACTTATTGCCATTCCAGCAAGTCCTAAACAAGCCAGACTGACTTGAGCCGTTGAATTCGTGACGAGCATTATCAGTAGCAAAGAACAGCTCGACATTAAATTACCACCGATTAAAATTTTCAAACGTGAAACTCGAGATATGAGAACGAGAACTACGAAAGTACCAGGCAGTTGAATCAGAGCTGAAAAAAAAAATGATAAAATTAAAAAATATCCTGTTTCCATACAAAAAGAAAAAAAAAAAATCATCGAAATTATCACAATGACTCACCCGACACAGCAACATTGACGAATATATTACCATCCAATTGACTTATATACTGAGCCAATCCAAAATAACAAACTCCAAGAACGAACCAATTGACAGCGATGCAAATGCTTTTTACTCGCATATTGGGTGTTCTGAACAAATGCGTTATATTATATTTTTCATTATTTCTCTCGCTGGTAGTTTTGCTATGAGATTCATGGGAGTCAACAGCAGCTGAAACTTTTTCTAATGATATTTTATTTCTGTTTGCTGCACAGGTTAAAATTTGACGAGCTTTGGCAACTTTTCCAACGGCGAGTAACCATCTTGGTGATTCTGGTATTAACCTAAAAATTTAAATCAACATTTTTACCATAATTTTTTATCCTTTACTTTCATTTTTCATTTATATTTTTTTTCTTCATTATTCATTGTTTTTTTTTTTTTTACCAATAATATGAGAGAAGAAGAATCGGTGGAAGTGAGACGGCAAATTGAAAAATCTTCCAGGATCGTGTGAGATACGATATTAAAGGATTGGTCAAATGTCCGAGTAAAAATGGTATGTGAAACAAAACGGACAATGTAGCTCGATACTCGACACCAACGATCTCCATAACTGCAATTAATTCATCATTTTAATTCATACTGAGTTAATTCTTAATTCAGGCTGTCTTGACTCTTTTATTGATCAACACAGAGCCAATTTACTCTTGGCTGATGCGTTAATGAAAATTGCTCTTGTTGTATATATACTCACGGAGAACAAAACTAATGAGCATCGTTCCACCAGTTGCAACAGCCGAGACGAATCTTAATACCAAAAATAATTCGTACCATGGAACAAAAGTGATCAATAAACCAGTTAACGATTGCACTACAACGGCTATCATTAACGGAATTTTTCGTCCAATTCTGCAAAATGGAAAAAAATTAATCTCATTTATACGATGCTTTAAGGGAGATCAAAGTTCACGTTAAATAGAGCATTCCATTATGTCTTATCATATTTAACGATATAATAATTATTATTATAATTATTATCGCATATGTAATTGCGGTTTTGGTCATACCTATCGGCCATCATACTGAATATCATATTACCAACGAGGATCCCGAACATCGTGCATGATTGTGCAAGATTTGCCAACTGACCCCGATCGCAGACCAAATTCCACTGAAATAATTTTGAAAAAAAAGTTTTTTTAATATTATTTTTTTTTAAAGCTGAAAATTGATGAAAATATTTTACGACTCGTGCGAGGATAAAAAATCGTACCTGTGTGATAATCGTTTCCAAAAAAATACTCCTGTCGTACTCGAATTCAAGGCATTTTTCCAATGTCCCATTGCCAATGTGAATGTTGCATCTCATCGATATTGTCTGATTGTCCACAGATTTTGGTGACAAACAAGTGAAATTTGCTGGTGGCGCAAGAAATGCAATTGACAATTGATTCCAGGCAACGGGAAAATTCACCAATGAAAGAGCAATGGCTATTATAATGTGCCAGGGTCCCATGACTCCCATTGCTTCTTGAACCGCATCGATGGGTTCGTAATCTGCAAAATTAATCATTTTCATCTCCATCATTTTTGAAAGAAAAAAAAAAATTTTGGTCCATTTATAATTTGAACTTTGAGGTCAGCAGTGGCGATCAAATCAGTGCAATTTTTTTTTTATGTTTTTTGATGTCATTTATAAAATAAACCAATCGTCGACTGTATACCAAACTTTTTTAACATAAAAAAAAATAGTATAAGCAATTTATTGCTCAATCGACAAAATGAGACCAATTAAAATTTTATTCAATTTTATTTAAATTTAAACAAAAAAAAAAATTTCACCAATTGTCAATGATACATTTCGATCCTCAATTTCTTATTCGTGAGATAGATTGATTTTTCTCTGAAGAATTTTTAAAAGTTGAAACGTAAAATTTTCTTTGTAAAAGAAAAACATAATTTTTGATCAATGACCTTTATTGAAAATATTATTTGGTCAATTGATAATTTTTCAAAGAATAAAACAGCCAGCTGAGAATTAATAATCGATCAGCTTGAATTATAAAAATTGAAGAAAAATTGATCGAAATTATATTTATGCAAATTTTCTTTTCTTATTCGTGAGGTAGATTGATTTTTCTCTGAAGAATTTTAAAAACTTGAAACGTAAAATTTTCTTTGTAAAAGAAAAACATAATTTTTGATCAATGACCTTTATTGAAAATATTATTTGGTCAATTGATAATTTTTCAAAGAATAAAACAGCCAGCTGAAAATTAATAATCGATCAACTTGAATTATGAAAATTGAAGAAAAATTGATCGAAATTATATTTATGCAAATTTTCTTTTTGAAAATTGGCATAAATTTCTGAACCGATTAATTGTTAACGTTTTTATGGATTGAGAAAAAAATTTGGCATTCAAATAACCGCTCAATGCTTTTGGGTCATTTATTCGATTACCAAAGAGTTGGAGGAATTAATTTTTCAAATTTTGCCACTCATTCAAATATTGGAGTTCCTTAAAATCGGTCTGGGTGAATTTCAATAATTAGCAAAATGTGTAAACTCTTAAGACAGCGGATATTTCAAAGATTGCAGTGTAAGCGTAGCAAAATTATGGGTTGCATAAAAAAAATGATAAAAAAAAAAAAATCAAAGTCAGAGGAGGTTACGATTACTCGCTCGCGTATACTATAAAATCTCATATTACACGAACGAGTAGATCGTCTTACACTATATTACGCTGAGATACTTTGATCGCGCGTGCAAAGAACTCGAGCCTCGGTACAAAACGAAAATCAATCTGAAAAGAAAAAAAATCTATTTCGGGATCTTCGAGGACTTTTCTTTCCCTCTTCATTACTATCATTTTGTAACGATAAAATTGGCTCAGGGGTCAAATCGAATTTGGCGCGATAAAAAAAAAAAACTGGTGCGTGATAGCGAGGCGCGTTAGAAGTGAAACATCGAAACACTCGTCACTGATGAACGAATCGCTTAGACTCAAGAAACCGAGTGACGCGCTCTATGGAACGCATCAGCGCTTGGGCTGACCGATCGATAATTTCCCCCACTCCGCGGGCGTTTCATTCTCGTCACTCTTGCGCTCGAGGCCCGCTGAGTGACAGTGACGCACTATGAAACTTTGTCTAGCCCGCTCTCTTTCGCTTTTCCCCCTCCATACTGCCAAGCGTTTCATTACTTCCGTCACTCATATCCCGGTTTGATTTTTCCCCGGCGAGATTAAAGAATTTTCACTTCGAAAAATTCCGTCAAAAGATTTTAATATTTATAATTCTCGTATCAAAAAATCGTCCCAGGGTCAAGAATATTTTTGGCAATTAGCATCTCGACGATTTCACTCATTGCAAAATTTTTATCCAATTTTTCGTTCAAACGAATGAAATTTAGGGAGTGAAAAAAGAAAACTAAAGCTCAAACTATCGGGGTATATATTTGGCCTGCCGGTGCGAACAGCGCGTGGATGATGCAACAGAGGATGCATGTGGGCTCTCGTAAAATTGGAACACGCTCTCCGAATTGCAAAAAAAAGGAAAACAATTTTAATTTGAAAATAAATAAATAAAAACTTTTTTTAAACATTTTACTCACCTCGTTTCATTTTATTCGTCATTTTTTGTTTCAATTATTTGTTTTTTTTTTGTTTAATATAAACGTGTTTTGCACAATCGATTATTGTGCAACGGCACGTGCGACGAGCGTCTCAGCCTCAGCGTGACCGATGCGTTCGGAGCTCACGAGCGAACTAACAGCACGATGAAACGAGAATAAAATTGCTATACTTTGCTTTGTACCGTCGTGGCAAAAAAGTTTTCTGCGATGTCGGTCAACGCGTGGGTGAAAAAAAAAAAACAGAAAAAAAATTGTTTCATCGAACGCAGCATTTGTAATTTGCGACACGTGATATTCGATCAAAGGAGCCACGTAACAAATTGAACTTCGATTATCGAAGGGATATGTTGGAATTAATGAGAGAGGGGAACCCGCCAGAGCATCGCCGACAATTTTCTGTCTGCCCTCATACACGCGAGACGGTTCTCGAACGCTTCTCCGTATTAGCCCCAAGGCCACGAATACGAATACCACAGACAGGGTGGATTGGAATTCGCGGCCGACAATGAATTTCGGAGAATTCGAGGACTGGACATGGCAACTAGAAGAAAAAAAAAAAATCTCGTATTATAAAAGAAATACTTTAATATCACATACAAAGGCATTCCTGATTGAATCTGAAGGGTATAAAATTTAAACCAATAACTTACGGAACTTTTTGGCCAATAAATTATAAAAAATAAAGAATTATTTATCGTATAGGAATTTGGTCAATTTGTTGGGTGCTGATCGTTTCGCCTGAACGTCCTCCGAATCGGGACTCGAAATCGATAACTGATGGAAATTAAAATCAATAACTTATGGCACTTTTTGGCCAATAAATTATAAAAAATAAAGAATTATTTATCGTAAAGGAATTTGGTCAATTTGTTGGGTGCTGATCGTTTTGCCTGAACGTCCTCCGAATCGGGACTCGATAATTTTCTTTTCTTCACTTCTGCTGAATCTGTAATTTTGTCCTCAAATTCTTCCTTGTATCTTGCCAATGCTGCTTTGGAAAAATCAAGGGTGCTCAGATCGGGAAGTTCTTCCTTCAAATCTGCCTTGTTCTTTGCCAGCCAAACGACGAAAGATTCCTGTTTCTTCTCGGTTTTGCGTTGCGGCTGCTTCGATGGCAAGCTCGTCGTCGGCGTTTTTGGCTTTTGCGGTTTTTCTGGCATTGTGTTCATGCTCGCAAGACCTACTTGGCGATTTTGCAAGCATTAATTGATGATGAGAAAAATTGTGATCAAAATTGAATATTAATGTATTAAAATTTAATAATTTATTATTATCAATTATCAAATAATTATTTAATTTTTCTTCTCATAATTTTTGTTCTACCAGTTTTATAAGTTGCAAAAGTTTATCTCACCTTTTGACGTTGGTGAAGGGCCACTTTTGAGAAATGGATTATTGCGTCTGCCACTAAGGGTCAAAGGTTTTATTTCGACTTCTGTTGGCTTTTTCATTATCGGTGTCAACATTATATCCTCCTGCGTATCGACGATTTCAATATCGTCGTTGTGATTCGTAAAATCAATTTCCTCCTGCTCCTCGATATGCTGGACATTGCTCTCAGCCTCTTGTTCCTTTTTCTCGGCAATTGACTCTAATTTGTTTGCCAATGCGACACGATGAATTCTACCGGCATATTTTATCGCCAGTTCTAGGACCTTTTCCGATGCGATTTGCTCGCAAATTTCGACAGCACGAAATTCGACGTTTCCTCGACATGCAAACTATTATGGCAATAATAAAATTATATATATATTTTTTTTAAATATTATTCATTCCGTTTAATATGTCGCAAAATTAGGCAATTTCCTTTAATAAAACTAATAAAAAAACAAAAATCTTTATTCATAAATAAGATTTCATCATTTTTATCATTGATCAATTTATATTTCGAAAACTTTCAATTATTATTTAAAAAGTTATAATTGCTCTCGAATAATGGTCAATTCTGATGTAAAGTAGAGAATTTATTTTTATTATTACCGCTATGAGCGAAAGAACCGCTTCGTTTTCATCGTGAGGGTGACTTCCAAGTTGCCATAATTGTGCCTCCTTGGCGGTCTTTTCCGTATTGGGCTCGCAAAGCGGAAGTATCAACGGTATTTCGCTGACCGTTGGTCGAGGTGTCGTGGCCGGATAACGACTGCCCTTGCACAATACGCTGCGTATCGTTCTATCTTTCTCGCTGATACCAATTATAAAGAAATGATCCATTTTACCCTTGCACTAAAAAAAGCCAAAAATCGACATGATTAATTTTGACATTTTGATACGTACACGCGCGTTCTCGGGCCTTTGACAAAGCTGAGATCGCGAGAAAAAAAAACAATTAAATTAAATATATATATATATACATAATTTTGTCTAATTAATTTTTTTAACGTCGATCGTAGAATTTGAATCATTTTATTGTCGATATACCTGCTGATCCGTATCGCAAGCGACTCTCCATAGACATGATTTTTTGTCATATATTTTCACGAGACCTTCCTCGTCCATGAGGGTGGGCGAAGCGAGATCAGTCAGACCGAGCCAAATTAATTCGGACGACGGTGCTAATGGTACGGTGAGGGTCTGATTACGCAGATCAGCACCTCGAAATTTTATCCACATTAAATTCATGTGCTGATCGCTCAAAGTTCCAACGCCAGTGTGATAAGCGACCACGAGATTATTGCCTGAAGCGTTCATAGCCACAGGTGATCCCGGCAATGCAATTATCTCTCTTTGAGTACCACCGATGAAAAAAAGTCTCAAATTTCTTCGCGATGTCGCCAATGCGACAAAAGTCTCGCCGACTGCCAGACACTGCGAATCTTCACCCTCGGGCAATTCTATCGACCATTCCTTGTTGCCCGAACCCCAGCCTGATATAAAATCAATAAATAAAAATTATCATGAAATCGATTACGAAAATCGACTGACTCGATCAAGTCTTATTATAAAAATATTTTCTACATTATATTATATATTATATTATATATTATATTATATATTATATTATATATTATATTATATATTATATTATATATTATATTATATATTATATTATATATTATATTATATATTATATTATATATTATATTATATATTATATTATATATTATATTATATATTATATCATATATTATATTATATATTATATTATATATTATATTATATATTATATTATATATGTAATGTAGAAAATATATTGAAAAAAAAAAAAGATTTTGTCAAAATCTTTTGAGATTACGTACCCTGCAATACTACAACGACGAGTTTACTCGGTGTACCATCACTCGGTGGACCACTGAGTGCCAATGCCTGTGACGACAAAGCTGCCAAAGTGTGTCTAAGATAATTATTCATATGCATTGTATGATGAATCGTCGTATCGTGAAATTCGACCTCTATGCTAGATTCATCGTCATCCTCGGATGTGTAACATTTGACAATTCCAGTATCGTTCCAAACCATGAAACGCGAAAGTAAATGAATCGGTGACGAACCAGGTTGAAAAGGAGGCTGCAAATTGATCTCTGGTAGTGCAATTTTTGTCTCAGCGTGTGGAAAATCAGAGACAATGTCCGAATGACTTCTCGCATCATCATTGCCCAATGGTATGGATTTTTTAATTTTATTCAACGATATAACATTTGGATCATCATCATCATCATCATCGTCGTTGTTATAATCATCGGCGACGATATCGTTTGAATGATTGTCACCACCAATTTCTAAATCATCATCGATATCTAGACCATTCCCAATATCAGACTTCGGATCGTCCAGCAAATTTTCGTTTCCTACCTGAAATGAGAATACAAAAAATTGAAACAATTTATTTTTTATTTTTTCCTGAATGAAATTTATTCGTTTCAAACGACAAATACTCACAACGTCGACGCAACCCAATTGGCCAAGACTGTCGCAAAATGCCAATTCATGAGGTTTATCCAAATTCCAAACTAGAGCAGTGATTTTTGGATTTTGATGATGTTCCACGTATCCTAAAATCTCACCACTCTGAACATCCCAGACGACTATTTCACCGTGGACCGAACTAGCTGCTATACGATTTCCGCACTCGGAATATTTACATATGCTGAGTTCCTGTTTTTTTTTTTTTTAGTCGAAATGAAATTTTATTTGTCTATTTAACGAAGGACTGAGGCAGAGATACGAGATTGAGGAAAAAATTTATTCCCGAACAATTTCACAATTGGTTGATTAATAAATAATTTTCCGATTTATTTATTATATATGACGAATTAATTTTTGAATAAAAATAATTATCGAATGATAATTAATTAATAAACTAATTACATTAATTGATCGATGAATCATGAAAATCATCGCAATATCTCGTATCTCTGCATTTTCGATATCGTGATTTTTTTTAGTAAAATATTTGTAAACGAACCATTCGCAAATTTGAATTTTTTAAACGAGTTTTTTCCTTCCACGTGTCACGTTCGACGATTATTAGCTCTTTGCCATGTGGGTAGGCGAGAGTTGAACCGTTATTGGGACTAAAAGACGGTGTCGAGTAGCTTTTTGCTGTGAAAAATGAATTGCTTTTTGGCACTACGTTGTTCCATGTGTGAACGCATTTTTTTTCTTTTATCCTCCATACTCGTATAGAACCATCGGCGCTCGACGACGCCTGGACAAATATTAGAAAATTTCTAGAAAATGTTGTAAATTGTTTTTATTATTTTTTTTTTTAAATCACTTACCACATATTCTTCCTTGGGATCCAGAGACAGACCCAGTATGGGTGCCTCGTGGCCAATGAGCTCTGTATTTACTAATGTTTCTATGTTAGTCACTTGAATTCTCATGTCACTGAAATTAAATTGAAAAATCATGAATATTATATTTTCTTACAAATAAATTTTTTTCAATATTAATTTCACAGAGACAAAAATCTGTTTTTTTCAATTTTCTTTATCTCCAAAATCTCTCAATTTTGTACATGCAATTTTTTATTTTGAACTACTCCGAGCCAATAATAGTTTGTCTAATTTTAATCAAGGCAAATTTCTTTAATCCGAATGACCATTTTTCATTTATTACTCATTTATTTATTACTCATAAAGTCACATTACCCATGTGGTCAAATTACCCATATGGTCACAAAAAACTTACCATGCACCAGAAACTATAAGTTTGCTATTTTTTGTAGTAGCCAAAGCTGAAACTGCAGCAGAAAATCTGGTCACTACACCTTCTTTTTCCAAATCAGGAAATGTGAGAATCTGCACGGTATTATTATCATTTCCAACATAAAGTTTGCCATTCTGAAATATTAAAAAAAAAAAAATCAAAAGGTTCAAAGTAGTAAAAAAAAAAAAAGAGAAAATGAGGAAAATTGAGGTAGGTCACCTTGGAAACAACAGCTGTAGCTTGCTCAGCAATGCAACTTGCCGATGGATCATCGTCCATCAAATTGAGCCAATATCTCACATCCCCATCAGCTCCACAGGTCACAAGGCCACCTCTGTGCAATTAAAGAATTAATAAATTTCCGGCAAAAAAAGAGAATTAATAAATTTTCGCCAAAAAAATACAAATTAATAAAAATGTTAAAATTGGAACTCAAAAATAGTTCGAGTGATTGAAAAAAAATAAACAAAAGTATTTTTCGAACTAACTTGTCACCACTGTAGTAACAAACGGCGGTGTGACCTTCAGGATGAGCATAACGCGTTGGTTTTATTGTCAAAGGCATCGCGTAATTGTTAAATTAACAAATAATCGATCATCGATTGATAAAATAATTCTTTGTCTTAAAATTAAAGTCTATTTTTCACGCAGCACGAGATCGGCACTAAAACTTTTTACACAATATCACAATACACTTAGCACTTAGCACATGTGTTGAGAGCATTTTGGCGCGCTCAGCGCTCATTGAGACGAGCGACGGAGCGACTAAAGAGGGCGAGCTCAATGCATTTTGCAAAAAATATGATCCGACTTGTGCTGCCCTCTAAGCACCTTGCGGTGAACTAAAGTCCGCGATTAAGTAGATTTTTGCTAATTGTTTTTAATAAAAATTTAGAACAATCTCTAAAATCACATGGAAATTTAGCAAAAAATGATACAGAATCTTTTTTTTTAACTCAACGTAATCTCTAAAATTAAATAAAAATTTGTTAAGCAAATACTTCTTTAATAATTTGCCCGAATATCACCTGACGGCGCTCTAATCTCTCTTTATTGAGAATTCAAAATGTCCGCTGTCGGCAGGGTTTTGTCTCAGGAGCTCCGAAAGACTTTACAACTTTTTAAATCGTTTGGTACGTCACTCGAACAAACATATTTTGGCCATTTAACCGATAGACAATAAATTGATACCATTTCATAAATAATCAACATCATAACATTATTTTTTTTCATACATAACCTCAAAATCGTCTATCTTATTCTCGTGTATTTATTATTACAATTAATACGATTAGATTAATAAAATTAACGTTAAAAAAGTATTTTTAACCACATTTTGAATCGTACTACTCATAATTTTTGAGTTGTCACGTGATTAATCGAGCTAGTTTTATTGTTTTAATTTCCCATTAAAGTTTCATTATTTGATTATTTTTGCTTTACAGTAGTAAAGGAAAGTCGAGCTTTCTCGGCATTACCATCAACATCAAATGCCGAAACATCAAATGTTCCGATTACAAAGAGTCGCAATGAACTATTGGAAGATCTTAAATCCCAAAGCACCGATGAAATTTTTTCTGCTGAGTACAGATTCATATATCCGGAATTTTTGCCAGATCCAAAGCCAGAATTTCGAAATAGGCTCAGAGAGAGATTGGAGAGAATGGACATGATGGCAAGAAGATCAATCATAGATATACCAGAATTTTATGTCGGTTCTATATTAGCAGTAACATACTCTGAGCCTCATGCGCCAGGAAAAGCCAATAGATTTGTGGGAATTTGCATTCAGAGAAAAGGTTGTGGCCTGAGAGCATCCTGTATACTGAGAAACGTCGTTGATAATCAGGGTGTCGAGGTTGTTTTTGAGCTGTATGATCCTAATATACAAAAAGTCGATTGTCTCAGGTGAATCATATGGATATTATTGAAAATTGAACAATCATTTTTTTGTACTTTTAATTTTTATACTTGTTCATCAGCTATATTTTTTTAACTTAAATCAAATAGAAGAAAAAAAAAGAAATTATATTGTAGAAGAAAACAAAATTCTTGTTAGTTTGTAATTTGTTTAAAATTCTTCGCTTTTTTTTAGGCTTGAAAAACGATTGGACAGTCATTTGTTATATTTGCGCGATGCACCAGCCAAATATAGCACATTCCCATTAAATATGGAGGTTGAATTGTTGCCAGAAGGAAGTTCAATTCCCATCAATGACCTCAAAGTGTCCTTGAAACCACAGCCTTGGCTAGAAAAATGGGAACGTCAAGAATTAAAGGGAATAAGGGAGGAAGACTTGATTGTAACTTCTAAACGATGGAAGACGGCTAAAGCAGCTGTAAAACCTTGGGAAAAATATGATCTAATGAAGATCTACCGAGAGACTATACCGGAAGAGGAGCAAAAGCAAATATACGCGGAGGTTCATACAGAATTGCACAATCTCGAGATAACACGTCGCAAGATGAAACGCAAGCGTGGCTTTGTACGACCAAAGAAAACAGCTTGAATTTTTGTTTGTGCACAATATTCAGTCGTTGAAAAAATAAATAAAAATAATAATGCAAAAATCCATTGATCGATTCTCGTCCAGTAAACGAGAACTTTTCAAATAAATGTATTATTAATTTCATGCATTTGACTAAAAATATTTTGCTTCCTTCGAAATTTCCATTTTGGCGACGCTCGATTATTCCTAATAAATCCTAAACTACGAATAAAATAAAATATTCGTCACGTTTGTCTCGTAAATACATATTTTTTTTTTTTACGGTTAATGGCGAGGTTGAGTGGCAGCGATTGCGGTGGCGCGTTTGGGTACTAAACGAGGACATGGGAGAGAGAGAGAGATTGTCGTCATTCAATAGACTGTTTTATATATTATATAAAATCAGCCCATTATTTTTGCAAGCTTTGATTTTTTACACACGTTCCATCATGGATTTGACACTCGTAAAAAAAAAATCTCCGTCCAATATCGCTTCATCATTTTATAAAAATTAATAAACACCGTTGTCTATCAATGAACACGAAAGTTCCAAAACGGGCCACAAGCGGCGCTGCTTGACTTCGCATACACGGAACAGCAGAAATCCTACAAATTTTTTTTCCCGGTATCAATTTGTGATATATATTTTTTTTACATTGTTTAATTGTTTGCATAAAAATTGCGAGGGCTGTGTGACTTATTGATGTTTGCATGTCGAAATAACGAAATAGCGTGTGGAAGATCGAAAATGACACACTTGTCGCTTGGTACGCCCAAAGTTTGATTTCATTGAGAAATATGTACTCAAGAAAAAAAAATGATGCAAAAATACATTATTCGATTCATGTAATGTCCAGGATTTTTTAAAATATACTCTCACGAATTTGTCTTTTAAAAAAAAAAAAAAAAAATCCTCTTCAATTGTTCCATTTTTTGGCAATAATCAGACTCCTAAAATACGAAAAAAAAGTATTCGTTTAAATCGTTAATGAACACAAGATATCTAATTTTTTTATTATTATGGGATAAAAATAATAAAGGTCTGATGAAAGACTGTACCGGAAGTGGAGCAAAAGCAAGTATTTGCCGAGGTTCATTCAGAATTGCACAATCGCAAGATAAATCGCAAGAATCGGTTCGAAAGACCAAAGAAATCGGCTTAAATTTCTCTTTGAGAAATGTCTCGTTATTGAGAAAGAAAAAAATCTTATACGAGAATTGTACAAATAACTGTATAATACTTTGGCGAATTTCTTTAAAAAAAAAAAAAAAAAAAAATCCCTCTTTGATTTTTCGACTCGGATAAATTCTTCAAATACGAATAAGAAAATATTCGCCACATTTTTTCTACGTAAATGAACGCAAGATATCTGATTTTTTTTTATTATAAGGTAAAAATCCTACAATAAAGTTTTTTCCCTTCTTTTTTTTTTGTTTTTTTTTCTTTGCAGAACTGAATTTTTTCTCATTTTCACTCTGTGTCGCCATGGATAATCTCTCAGCTACCTGTTTTCACATGGTCCCGCAGGGATACATATATATATATTTTTTTGTTTTATCCATTGCGTTGAATTTTTTTCGAACAAAGATTGCAACGACTTTGTAACTTGTTCGAGGCGGCATGTCAGGATAACGAAATATTATATGGAAGAACGAAAAATAAGTGAGACGGAAAGAATAATAAATTGGACAAAATGGCTCAATCGAATTAACTGGTCAGCAGTGCGACGTTGATCTCTTTGACCATTTTAACGCGATAGAGCATTTTTACGAGATGCTCCTTAGCCAGGGCCGATGTCGAGTACCAAACTGGACTGTCTGGCACGCAGCTCCTCTCGGGCAACAAATAAAACACGTCATTGCGCGTTTTCACACTTTCTGGGCTGAAAGAAGAACAAAAAAAAAGACATTTAATCGTAACTTTTCGAAATCATCGAACTTGTACGAATATTCGTCAAATTTACCATTTGGACAAGTAAAATTCGTAGAGTTTAACTGGACATCGCAATGGATTTTCCTCATTCTCCTGTTGTTCGTAGACTTTTTTCTTTCTTGAATTCGCTTCTGTCGCAAACAATTTAAAAAAAAATACAAATTAAATTTCGTACATTGTTTAGAATTATTTAATTATGGACAATTTTTACTAACCCAGAGCGGATTGTGGCGGATAAAACCGTAACAGAACGTTTCTCGTGCTGGGAGCTTTTCCTGCTACAGCTGCAGCTTGAGCAGCTGGATTTCGCTTCCAGTGTTTCATAATGTGCGAAAATGAGAGCTGCATGTGTTCCTCGACAGTCTAAGGTGAAAAAAAAATAGTTATTAATAAATTTCGCGGCGGTTATTTCGGTTATTTCGGTTATTAATAAATAATAACTGTTGAAAAAAAAAATAAGGATTTTAGAATAGGTGAAAATTGCTCGTACCACGAGATTGAAATGTTTCGTGTTGAAGAACATCAATGTGCTCAAAAGTACATGAGGCGAGTGAGCTCCAAGCTGTTTGCACTCCCAGAGATGTTCCTCCTCGACTCTCGTCACGATATATTCTATAATAATGAAAAATTAATTCAACCCATTTACTAATTAGTTTTGTACGGTCGTTTTTCGAGAATTTGAAGAAAAAAAAATCAACTCACGAGCCTCGTTGTAGAGAACCGAAAATTTCTTTGCCACGTCGTTTAAGCAATCGGTGAATTTTTCATAATAAGAATCGGTGAAAATGTTGTCTATTCTGTTGTTCTCGAACAAGTATTGTTGAATTCCTGAAAATTCACGGATTTTAAAGAGAGAAATAATTAAAAATATTAATAATTAAAATTATTATAGACGATCTTTGTACGAGTTTTTGTGGAAGGGGATAAGACTCACCTAAGCATAAATAATAGATTGTATCCGGTGCATATTCTGCGCCATTAGGTTTCCGCACTTCCTTGACGAATAGACAAAGTGTATAATTTAATTCGTCCGCGGTAAGCTGAAGAAGATCTGTTTTGAACAGTTTAACCTTCCTCGGCGGTGTTATTTGTTTCTCCAATTCGGCATTTTTGGCAATTACCTAAATTCAAATCAACGTTACAAAAGGTTCAAACATTCTCGCAATTTTTTTTTTTAATTTCTCGATTCGACAACCAGGTCTCGAATTTGCAATATTTCCCTTTGCCCCCCCCCCCATTGAATGTATGAAGATCGAGAGATTTTTTTTACCCATTGCCGCCAAGCGTTCACGCCAAAAGTGTATTTTAGTGCCATATTAGCGTCAGGCTTTTCGATGGGTTCCATCATTCTCGCTTGTGGGGGTGGTTGTGGTTCGGGTGGTGGCATCATCGGTACATCATGAGCTCCGGAGACACGTCGACCTCTTTTGCTCGGTGCACCTCGAGGTTTGTAAGGAACCATTCGTTTTTTGCCACGTGTCGATGTCGTCACATTACGCTCTGGTTGTACTAAAATTACCACAAATTAAAAAAAAAAAATAGACAATAAAACTGCACGAATAAATTTAAAAAAAAATCCATTTTACCATCTGTATTCATAGACGAGTCATTCTGCGAGGTCGTTTGAGTCGCTGTGATTGTATTTGGAGTCAGAGCAGTTTCGAGATCGACTGCAGGCTCGTCCAATTCGCCAGTGGCCATTTTTAGTGCCATTTGCAGCATATCTTCGCCAAATGTATTGCTGGAATCTACGGGTTCAGCAGTGTCGCGGCTAATTTTTTTCCCCGATATAAAGACAGTAAAAAAGACAAACAAAAAAAATGAAGACAAAAATTTTGCGATATTTCGATACGAAAAAAATTATTTTACCCGTTATCGTCACTCGAGTCAGAATCGGTCTCATTGGCTTTTTTCTCAGTCGCGACCATTTCCGCCATCATCAACAATTCAGCCTCAAACGGATCAGCTGGTATTTTATCCTGTATCCTCTTGATGTCCTTGAATATACCTTTTGCGCTATTTCTCGTTGTTGGTATAAATATTGGCACAGGTATGGGCAATGGAAATGGTATTGGGACAGGAAACGGCATGCTCCACATGTGAACCGGAAATGGTACGTAAATCGGGACTGGAATTGGTATGAGAACACGCGCTTCACCCTCAGTTTGCGTAGCTTTTGGGCATGGATGTGGTCGAACGGAAACTCCTTTTGTATGCATCAGTGGCTTGCATTGAGTCATTTTATTATGAATTTTAATTGGGCTGGGTGGTCTCGTAATGACCTGCTGATTAACGATGACCTGTGGTGTTTGTGATTGTGTCGTCGCGACATTACCAGCAACGACATTTCCACTATTAATTGTATTCTGTTGCGAGCTCTGGCTGACTTGGCCGTTGCTACCTAACGTTGCTAAACTCGTCACCGATGATATAACCGGCATTGCCTTTTTACTACCAATCTCATTTGTCTTTTGCATTGGGCCCGACTGAATTGGAACCGTTTGCAACGAGCCCGATTGATACGATGATCCTTTGGCTGGTGGATAAGTTCTCTTGGGCGTTCCCGTTGGCACAGGATCATCGCTCGATGGTATTGTTATTGGTGATTTTGTGTACTGACTTTGAAATTTCATAACGCAATTGTACGAACAAAAATTACGTATCGTTGCGTCTGACATTGTCAAATGATATTGAGCTTGTGAGAATTCTTTGCAAAAATCACAACTTATGCGCTTTGCCGATACGGCGTTGACCGAAACCTGAAATATTAATAAAATTTGATTTTTTTTGTTTTGTTTTAATTTTGAATTAATATTGTTTGTTTAATTTGGATTTGGGTTTGTTTATACCTGGTAAAGAGTCAAACAGTTCAAGCTGCACATCATCAGCGACTGTCCCGTCTTCAAATCTTTTCTTATCATATCAAAATTGTACTTTTTCACTTTGCACCAATTGCACGGTACAATTTTACGATTAGTTATGATGAATATATTTAAACAAGTTTTGTTGCAAAAAGTGTGAGCCTCGTTTTCGTAAAAAACGACAAAACTCTTTTTCGATGCTAGTTCGAAGAATTTTTTGCAAGTCGAGCATTGCTCAGGATCGACCTTGTTGACAAATTTAAATGCCGCGAAGCAAGGATCGCTGCATATCGCTACTGGAGTCGCTCGATCAATCTGAACCTCACAGTGAACGACTTTTACCTATGACGAGATATAAAAAAATTAATCATAAAAATTATTATTAAATAATTGAGAGAAAATTCGTGATAAAATAATAAAATCACCTCTTGGCAAACGCTGCAAGATTTTCTCTCGGCGCTCGGTGGCTCGTTCGAATTCATCCGTGAATATTTTTCCATACAATATTGCGTACAAAAATCTTTAAATTGTCCTTTATCTCCAACTGGTGCTAAAAATCCTTCAGTACCCGAGCTAATGTCTTTCTGGCAATAGCTGCAAACTTTAAGGCCTTTTTTAAATTCCTCGAGACACGACGAGCAACAAAATTGTCGAACATCATAGCCAAATCTAACGCAATATTTTCCCAAACTAATTGGCTGGACCGAACCATTGCAATTTCTACAATAACTTCCATATTTCGTTTGAAATTTGCCCAAACATTCCTCATTGCAAAATTCCATTGTTTCCCATGAGAGATTACGCTCGTCACCGGTCTCAACGATGAGCAAACAACTGGCGCATCTTTTTTCTCTCTTTGAATTAACTCCGTCGCTTGGAATGTCCATTGATTTGTCATTTTCGCCAGTGAATGCTATTTTGCAATTTTGCGAGCACACGCTGAATGTTTCCGCGCCTAATTTAACGCTAATGCCGCATGCTTTTCTCTCATTGCACTGTTTGCATATTTCGTTATTGGAAAAATCATCAATTTCTGAATTTTTCATTTCGTCATCAATGTCAATAATATCGGTGATCGTTGATAAGGATGTTTTTTCTGATGCCAAATTGTCCGGCTTTTTACCATTTTCCTTATCGAGAGGAGCAATTTCTACTTGAGGCGTTTCGTTCTCATCATTTGCCACAATTTCCATTTCCTTCGTTTGTGTCTTCTCTTGCTCTTTCTCCGATGATTTTTCCATCTCTACATCGATTGTCTGAACTTTTGTCGCATTGTCAGATTTTGTCAGTCTCGAATTCGTCGATTCTTTCATGCTGTCGGGTATGATGCAAAGTTCATCGTCCTGACCAGGCAAAACGTTTGATTGAGAATCCTCCGTTTCCATTGGTTGATCTTCATTATTATCCTTTTTTTTAGTTTCGTCATCGATTGTCTCGTCCTCATTGTCAATTGACATTGGCTCGACGGGACTTTTTCCAATTGGACTTTTTCCCTCTGACTCGACATCAGTTTTACTTTTACTTGGCGAATCTTCTCTCGTTTCTAACGTCGAGATGTTACTTTCTGATGGAATTTCTGCATTTGTTTCCGTTCCATCGGCACTCTCGCGATTCGTCTCGGTCGCATCCTCGTGATTATTGTCCTCGGTTGTAAATTCACTCGATGTTTGATCCTTGTAATTTGTATCCTTGGCATTTACGACATCCTGAAGATTAACAGCCTGATCGCCCAATTTACGAAAATTCAAATTATCCGTGCTTGGTGAATCGACATCGGTTATTTGCTCGACATTGTCAGGAATTAAATTATCAGCACCAAATGGATCTTCAGCCTCGATAGTTTGTCCCTCATTTTGTCCATCATCCTGTTTGTCTTGTGTTATTTGGACAAATTCTGTATTTTCCGGCTCAACAATTTGCTTCTCCAGTGTGATTTCTTTATTATGAGAATCCACGTCGAGGCTCGTCACTTCACAATCTGATTTTCCGTCGTCTGTGGATTTTTTTCTTTCCAATTGCTGACGATCAACGAAATCTCGCGGATTTTCCGAATCAGTAAATTTTGATTCAGGAGAATGCCCAGGGTGGGCAAATTCTGATGTATCATCGGTGGATTTTTTACTTTCGGATTCTGAGTGATCTATGATATCGGGGATATTTTCCGAATCGGATAATTTCGATTCAGGGCATTCTTCTCTATCGAGAGATTCTCCTGCATCGTCAACTGTACGTTTTTCTGAAATTTCTTTGATTAATAATTCATCAATTGGATTTTCTGCTACTGTTTCTTCAGGTGGTTTGTCTTCTATTTCCTCAGAAATTGTATCTTCGGTTTTCTCGGAAAATTTATCTTTCGTTTTCTCAGAGATTTTATCTTCTGCTTCCTCAGTGACTTTATTGGCTGCCTCCTCAATTAATTCGTTATCTGCCTCCTTATTTAATTCGGTATCTGCCTCCTTATTTAATTCGTTATCTGCCTCCTTATTTAATTCGGTATCTGCCTCCTCATTTAATTCGGTATCTGCCTGCTTATTTAATTTATCATCTGCATCCTCATTTAATTTATCATTTCCCTTTTCATATAATTTATCCTCTGCTGCTTCATCAGCCATCTTTCCTTTATCGGGCAATTCGCTAATTTCTTTCTCCAAATTCAGAGATTCGCCTCTTTCTTTAGATATTTCCGTTTTTTCATTACTGGGATTCTCTGATTTTTCTTCATTTGGACTTAATTCATCTATCTCTGTACATACAATTTTACTCGAGTTTTCTGCTCCTTCTGTACACAAAACATCCTTCTCAGGACTTTTGTCAATTTCTTCAATCTCAGAGCTCGCAACATTTGAGCTTGAATCTTGATTGATTTTATTATCTACTGTACTGATTGCATTTGAGTCTTTGTCATAATTTTCACTGGCTTTGCCAAAATTTCTTGCTTCATCAATAATTGGTGGATCGATTTTATCCATTATCACCTCAAGGCTTATCTGATCGCTCTCTTCTCGAGAAGGATCATCATTATTTTTAGATCCAGACGACTCTGTTTCTTGTTCCATTATTCAAATTTACTTATTAATAATAATTATAGAGGCTGAAATGAAAAAAAAAAACATTATATTCTACTTATTCGGTATTTATGTATCACATAAAACCATAATGGCGTATATGATTTTAGGCATGTAACATTTTATTTGTGGAGCGAAGAAAAGGGAAATAAATCTTAATACTGACAATTCAGACTCTATTTGGTCCATTAATTACTTTAATTATTTACATTAATTACCATTGGATAACTTTTCAAAATGATAATAATGTAGAATTGTTTGGGCATTATTCGAGAATCGAAATATTTTTATTTTCTACTAACAATTAAATAATTTAAAATTATGAATTATTAAATGATAAAAAATGGTCATGTAGCACGGATAAATTTTAATTATTTTTATTTTTTATTTATTAGTGAATTAAATATCGATATATTTATTCAAATCAATCATTTAAAGAAAAATTGCCCATCGGTACATAGATATATATATACTGTGTGTATATAAATATACTTTTTCAAACTCTAAGACTCAAATAAGAAAAAAATAGAGTGTAAAAAATAAAATAAAATAATTAATGCTTCTAAATAATTGAGTTTCCGGTTTTGATAGCTCAAATATGTACAATAAAACAATAGAAGAATTGATGGTTGTAATGGAACTTTTGGCACTATAAAAATATAATATTAATAACAATTTTGATTGAAAAGAATAGAAAAAAAAAAGAATTTCCTATTTTCAAAGGACACGGCAACAATTTACACTTTATACTATATATATAAATATTTTTTAACAAAAAAATTGACAGCTCGACTACATCCGTCTGCAAGCTTCCGGTCTAGGACTGTACAAACTCGGCGAATTTTTTAAAATTCGTCTGCGTATGCAGAAATAAAATGATAACAGCATAAAGAGAGAGAAAAAAAAACAAAATTGACGGAGAAATGAAAGCGATACGTTTGATGGAGAATTTCCGAGAAGCTCCACTCGTAGATAAAAGTGAGGTTAGGATAGGTACGAAAAAAAAAAAAAGAGTTGAATCGTATAATTCTGGTAAATTGCCTTCCAGTTTTTTCCATTCAACGTATGATGGAAGAGTTTGCACTAATTTTTTCTAGACGAATAATTTTTTTAAATTGAACTGAGATTAGCGCGGGTAGAAACAATTTCATTTAAATGGGAGAAATTCGCGAAAATGCATTGTCAATCACAAAAGCGGCAAGCCGCGGAGCGTTCAACATTTCCACCCCTCCCCCCGCCACATCCCTCAAATCGACGTACCTCACAATAAAACCGACAGTTTCGACGTTGTTCAACGTTGCACGAGATCAACGGCACATAACGGATGAATTCACAAATTCACATTCAATTAAATACGAACTGTTTTTGATATCATATCACGAATTTGCAAAATCGGCGAGCGACTTACAAACATCACGAATTCGACTCCATCATAGAGCTGCGAGGCGGCGCGCGCGCGCGCAGACACCGCTCCTGTGTGTGGCGGCAATATTGCAAACTATTGCCAACATAAAATGGTCAGCAAAAAAAAAAAAAAACGAGACGCGTAAAGTGTTTAGTTCTTGTATTGTCAGACATGATTAAATTTCACGCGGTTCTTTTCAAATTTAATATTTACGGTTATTGTTTAAACAGCTTCTAGATTGATAAACGATTAATTAGTTGAAATGATCAATTAGAAATAATTAACAATTATTAGAAATAAACAGGAGCTATTCTATCTCAACTCGTTCGATTTTATTTCATTTGAATTTCCAAGGAGAATTTTTGTTAACTGCAATAGGACATTTTTTAAAAATCGATTTTTAACATTTTTTTTTTAATTCTGATTAGAAAAAATTTGTGGGTGATTGAATTAAGGTGGTATGACCTGAAAATCCGTAAAATTGGAAGAAGAAATAGTAGTTTAGGAGTACTCGGTTTCTTTTTATTTCTCACGAGGTACACGACTTGTATATTTATCATACATTATCGCAATTATATTATTATTTTCTTAATAGTTTTTTTTTTCTTCAATTTAATCTGCTGCATCATTATATTTTCTCATTAATAGTCATAATATATTATCATACTTTCAATGGATTCAACAACATATATGTATATGTGTATATATATGTATATTATATGTATACGCGTGTATATACATACAAGTACCAGGTGTATACTCATGCCTTCATTTTTTTTTAAATTTTTTTTTTAATGAGTGAATGCATTGCATCAGAGGATATAGCGATTACATCCGCGAGTCTCACAGTAACAAAACGGTGAACTCGGAAATCTCATTTTTTTTTGTGTTCTTCGTTTTTTTTTTTTTTAAATTTTTTTAAATATTACCGCACGCTTCATATATATATATATATTTTTTTTGGCTGTCGTGTATTGCTGCTTTATTCAAAACATACTCGAATAAAGGCAAACGCTATGAGAAATGCGGTAAAAATCAATCGATACGCGATTTTCCATTACGATAATTACATATTTACGAGTTTTATTTTGTTTTATTTTTATTTCTTTTCGAACGCAAGTTCCACTATGCGTTTCCATATATTTTTTTCTTTGTTTGTTTCATCTTGTAAGAGGCCAATTTAAGTAAACACGCTAGTCGTGATTATTCGTCTAATAACGCTGTTTCCTTTAGGCCCTGGAATTGAGACAATTGCGACTTCGTTAAAGCATACATTTTCGTACACGTGTTTGTTTTTTTTTCTTCTTATTTGTTTGTTTGTTGATAAATCTCGTTTCTTTTTCTCTTTATCATTTATATCTCTCCATATATGTACATATATAGGCGATTATATATATATTCATATATATCGAAGCCAAAATCACAAGAGAGCAGGTTGATAATTTTTCAAACGATTCAAATCGTTTGCTAATTTGTCTTTTTTTTTTAAGAAAGAAATAACGTCTGAAATCGAGCTTTCACCGTGCATTGGATATGCAATACAATTATATCATGTCAATGAGTACATTTTTATGTAAAGTAACATGGATAGGGTCAAAGTTGATACAAGATCAATCGGCAAGATATGATTATCGAATAAAATTAATACGCATGACATGAAATGACTTTTTTTTTTTTAGAGACTCGACTGAAAAAAAAACGATACGAAAGCCACAACTTGTCTCTCTTGCTTCGAAACGGAAACGAATTTTCATTTTTCTTGGATCGTTCGATAAGCAAATTATTAATGGAAGAAAAGAGTGAGAAGAATATGAATTGGAATTGTTACTCTTGAATTTTTAGTGATCTCTGGGGCTTTCTCGAGATTTTAATCATATACGCTAGTCACCCTTCGTGTATGAAAAATCGCAACAGTCATAATTTCGGGTCAATCATACAAATTAATAAATAACGTCAGGATATAATAATAACAATGAAATTGTGGCGCTGCGATAGATGAGCAACCAGCGTATACGACAAATTTACAAAAATTCAGAGACAAAAAAAAAGAAGGCTCGACTGAATTTAATCGTTGCCTTGCAAACGAAATTGCACTCAAGATTGCTCGTTATGACCTTTTTCGAGTAATTTGCTCACACACACATACAATTTTCACACAACATCGCAGATGTTTTTTTTCTCTCGCACATTCACGACTCAATTCAACATTCGCGAAGCTTCCGGCTCACTCAGACAGACGGACAGAAATTTTGTGCGATCGTTATAAACCTCTACGAAGATCGTTTAGACACTCAAGAAGCATTGCGAGCGATTCGCAAAACGATAATCAAAGATCGTCCGATTTTTTTGTTTTTTTTTTAAATCGTAAAATCGTTCTTCTCCAACAGTCTCGTGTACAATTAATATCATAATCAACGCGTACAATATGGCCGTTGATCGAGTTTTTTTTTTTTTGAATTTTTATTCCTTTTGTTTTTTTTTTTCCTCTTTTTTACAATTTATTGGAAAAAAAAAGCTTCACTTGAGATCCCCATCTTCGCCGAGGAGCTCGTCCATCTGTTCTTCCCAATCGTCCTTTCCGGCTGTACTCTTTTCCTGTCCCGGCACGACCTCAAAATCCTTCAGTTCCGCCTCCAATTCACCTTCCCACTCTTCTTCTGCGGAGATTCACAAGCAGCGTTGTAGCTATTTTCCAGTCGGCCATTTTTGGATTTTTTGTGTGCGTGTGTGTGTGAGTTTTGTGATGTTTTTTTTTTTTTTTATGATAAGGAATGTACGTGTATGATTTTTTTGTGAGTTGTTTTTTTTTTAGAGATTGGAGATAAAAATTTTGAAAAAAAATATACGTGGGATATAAAACAATCGATGAGAAAAATAAAATATATGAGAATCTCAAATGATAAATTCCCATAGATGATTTTTTTTTTTTTCGTATGTCGTAGCGATGGAAATTTTTATTCAGTTTTCTTTTGTTTTATTTCTTCTTTTATTTTCATAACGGTAGTGGGACCCCAGTCGAGAGCTTTGTTTTTTTTAAAGATAAAATTAGCAATGTCAAACACGAATATCTAGTCTTCTCCTTGCGCTCTCTCATTCCCTCGTCCGGTCGTTATATATTATCGAGTAATTTTCGTTTTGTCACGATTGCTTTTTGTTTTTCTTTTTACTTTGCTAAATTTCCCTCGCGAGCTTAATCACCGTAATTATTTATTTATATATTTTTTTTTCTCTTCTCGTTGCTTCTTTGCCTCATTACATCTCGAGTTAACATTCTAAAAAAACAAAAATTCTTCCCTCGTTTGCAAAAAAAATTCACGACGAAAGATAAATTGCTAATTTATCCTGCATAATGCAATCCCGTCCGGCGGCTTTTGTTTTTTTTCTCTCCTTTCCCATTATTTTTATGCTCTTCTCGCATTCTCCACTCATCTTTGCCTTTTTTTCTGTTTGTTTATTATCATAATTATTTCATTTTTTTGTTTTTAGATTTTTTTTCATTATATTTTACATTTTGCATCGGCCCGTTCGAGTAATAAAAACAAAAAAAAAAACCGAAATGTCATATAGCTAAGCGCGAACGGCCGAGCAACAAACTCGGCGGGCAATACGAATGACCCCAAGGAATTTTTTTTTTCTTCCTCTTTTTTTTAAATTTTATATCCGGTAAAACACGTATTGTCATTCAACAAATTTAATTAGGTACCTATCAGTAAGTTTTATCGCTTCCGGTTCATCCTTATTTTTTGTTTAATTTTTTTTTTGTTGTTTTTTTTTTTTTTTTTTTTTTTTTTTTTTTTTTTTTTCAATATTTCTTATAGTTCATCGGTTTACTTACAACTTTTACAACACGGAGAGAACAAAGTGAAGAGATAAGTTAGTTGACGTAGACATACGGACAGACAGACGACAGACAAACAGACAGACAGTATAGTCAATTATATCGGATTTTTTAAAATCGTTTCCATTTTCTATTGTTTTCTTTTTTTTTTTTTTTTTCTATTTTGTTATTTCGTCGTTTTTTTTTTTCATCTTTCTTTGGAATTTCGCTCTTGTCGTCGATCGTATTATTTATATATAATATGTATATCTCAAATTAAATCAAATCGTTTCTCAAACCTCGCCCAATGTCTCGCACTATATAATATCTTCATTCTCTCTCGTCTCCCAATTTTTCTCTCTCTCTCTCTGTCTCTCTCTATATTTCCCTCTCTTAAATGGCTACGGAATTTCCATCTAGAGATATATATATATATATATTTAACTCTCAATCTCCCTTGATCGTGTCTCGTATTACAAGTAATTTTTATAATTTTTTTTTACAATTTGCATTGTTTTTTTTTCTCTTAATTGGAAATAAAAAAAATGTTTTTAAACAATTTATCAGCGTTGACGTATGATCATGTGTGTGTGTGTGTGTGTGTTTTTTTTATGTATTCATGTGAAAGAGAAGAAAAAAAAACTGAAAACTTACAACGACTCTAGATCAAGAGGGACGAATATAAATAGAGAGAGAGAGAGAGAGAGAAAGAGAAAGAAAAAGAAAGAGAGAGAGAGAGAGGCCAAGTCGAAATACGACTGGAATTACGCGTATCGTTAAATAATAACAACATTATTACGATAAGACTAGAAAAAAAAATGAATCAATGATCGAAATCGCCCTATCAAACAAATGTTATTTGGTTTGGGTGTGCTTTGGATAATGGTAAGGGGGTATTTCTCCTCTTCTTAGGCTGTAGACAAAATAGAATGAAAATTGATTTTTTTCTTTTAACTGAATTAACCGTCAAACGTGAATTATCAGATAAAATTGCTCGAAAAAACAAAAAAAAAAAAAAAACGTACAAAAAAATAACTAATTAGTCTCTTTTGATTGTTTGGGCGCTACTTGGGGATGCGAAAATTGCACAGTCGTCGAACTACAAACGAGAGACTTGGCAAATTATCTACACGCTACGAGATACATTGAGCTACTGTACGTAGATTATTATTATTATTTTAAATTTAAACTGGAAAGACTGGAGTACACTGGGGTCCGTTACCATGCTGTCTGATAATTAAAAAAAAAAAGCCAAAGATTGTGCAAATATACAAAATATATATATATATATATATATATATATATATATATATCAATTTGTGCGATTGTTTTATATACTCACGATTTTCTTTTTCATCCATTTGTTCGATTTTCCCATTTTGTTTCTCGTGATAATCATCAATTTTGTCTCACAATTTTTTTTGTCCAAGTGAAAAAAAAAAAGTAACTACATTTACTGACCTTTCGTTTTTTGCATTCCCAGCTTTTTCATGCCCTCTCTGACTTCCTTAATGTCCGTGTCCGATGCTCTCAGACTGTCGGAAATGAATTCTTGACTCGTCGAATCTTTTCTCAGTTCCAAATTTCTCGTTACATCGGTCGTTGGATTTGCCGTCTCGATACGAACTGTCGCATTTTATTTTTATTTTTTAAATATATATATATATATATAACAACAAGAGAGCAGCATCTAAATTACGATTTTTGTGAGAAAATCTCACGAAACATTATGCATAATTAATCGCTTTATTGGCAGATAAAATTTTGAATTTTGCAAATGGCCGGTATTCTTTAACCGGAAGTATATATGCGTCACTGTCTCATATACGATCAAGTCACCAACTGCATACAATTACTGCCAATAAAAGGGTTAACTAACTAGAGGCTAAAAAAAATAAATGACCAACTAGGAGACAAATTGCAATTCATTCAGCGAATTGTTCAACGAGTTCTCATAGCTAATAACGAGTACATATCAATGGTGTGTCTAGACTCTTTTTTTTAAATATTATTTATGGTGCATTATGTGCTTGCAAAGCTTTTTATCGATCATTTTTACTTTTTTTTTCTCACAAGCTACAAGTCCGTGTCTGTACTTTACGCATTGACGAACGTCCAAGTTCATTCCACTGTTTCCACGTTTGTTTGCGATTGATAAAAATATACAATGGGTAAATTCTTCATTTAAACAAAATGATTACTTTTCAAATTTATCCAGAGTGCAAAATTATTGAAAAAATGTTTTTTACGCCCAAATTTAATATTTCTTTTTCAATAGTTTTAAGCTTAAATTTAATTTATTTTTTCAATAATTTTGCGGCAGCTTAGGATTTTTTTTAGCTAGTCCTCCAGTCCAACGTATAATATTTTTCGTTATTTGATTACTTTTCAAATTTATCCAGAGTGCAAAATTATTGAAAAAATGTTTTTTTACGCCCAAATTTAATATTTCTTTTTCAATAGTTTTAAGCTTAAATTTAATTTATTTTTTCAATAATTTTGAGGCAGCTTAGGATTTTTTTAGCTAGTCCTCCAGTCCAACCTATAATACAGTGCGATAAAGCATTTTGGAAACTGCTCGGTGTGTCATTTGATAATAATACTGAGATGCATATATATATATATATAAAACAACATCGAGATAATTAACTAGAAGCATTTTGGTAATATAATTTTTAAATAAAAAGAGAATGAAAAGATTCTGAAGAATAATTACCTTGAGTATGATCGATGCTGCCGGTTGATGTTAGCGCAGCATTCGGATTGCTTTCCGCCTGGCTCGCCATTGCGTTTAATTCGTGGCTTTGACGGAGTAGAGACACTCGATAGAAATAATTACGCCAAAAGTTTTCTTCGGTTATACTGAAAATAATAATTAAAAAATAATAAATAATAATAATTATTCATGAAAAAAAAAAAAAAAAAAATCCTCACATGTATTATTTCAAAAATTGTCGAAATTTTATAAATAAAAATTGAATGGAAAAATATGTGTAATGAATATTTAAAAATAAAAAAAAAAAAAAATTGATTACTTACACTTTTGGTACCAGCTCGAACCTCATATTCTCTAGATTCGGGTCAAGGGCTAGGGTAGCTTGTGCCATTGGCTGTACAGCCTCAAAGTCCCATGCAAATTCTACGCCAGGTGGTGGAGCTCTCACGAAATTGCGTCGATCCTAAGAAAAAACAAAACGTTTGATTTAAAAGTTTCTTTTTTTTCAATTAAGAATTTCGAGGATTGATTGAAAAAAAAAAGTTCATTGAGCCAAGGCAAAAAAAGAATTTGAAAATTGGATTTTCTCGTTAACTCACGGTTGAGAGGGCTAAGCATTCCTCGCGAAGTGCATCCTCATTCGGTGCTCCTATCCAGGGAGCGACAGCCTCGCCCTTTTCATTCTGCTTACCGGCAATAAAAGCTTCCTGTTCCTTGTTGAGCTCAGCTATGATTCTCTGAAATGAGCAAAAATTCGACTCATTTTAATTGCTTTTAGTAGGTTTGAGAAACAAAAATATATAATTTTCTTAAATGCTAAAAAAATTGGCCAAAAATTCGCTATAAATGGTTTTTTTCCAGTGATCAATCACTGGGACACGGCTGGTCAATAATTGGAGAAATGACATAATAACGTTTCTTTTTAGAGTTTAGGGGATACAGCAGGGTGAGTGCACCAGTGAATGAACGCTTAAGATTTAGCATCAGTGAATGAGTCTTCAAATCACTATATACAGATATACTTGGTGTGAAGTGTTCATTCACTGGGCCTGGTTCATTTACTGGTGCACTCACCCTATGTTTAATGAGTGGGAAAGACGAATTTGAGCTTTCAGCCACTAAAATCGACACCTAAATCGGGAAATCGAAATCGTCTTTCACTATAGATCTTAATATATAATATTCTCTATATATAAAATATATGATGTTCTCTATATATAAAATATATAATATTCTCTATATATAAAATATATAATATTCTCTATATATAAAATATATAATCTTCTCTATAAATAAATAAAAATGTCCTAACTGACTGATTCATCATTGCCGAGCCGAAACCGCTGATGCTACGAATATAAAATTTGCGAAGTATATTCCTTCTGTGACGTAGGCATTCACTAAGAAGGGATTTTTCGAAATTCAACCCCTAAGGGTATAAAAAGGGGTAAAATGTTTATACAGTGATTGAACCCGTTCGAAGTCGCGGACAGCAGCTAGTACATGACACATCCTTCGTTTTAATGCTTCAATCAAACTCCTACTTAATTCTCCCTTCTCATTTCGTAAAAGTCGATACGCGTTTGACACGCTGAGACGTTGATGCAAAGAATTTTATAATTAGGTCAACGAACTTCGAATTACAAATATCTTTCGATCCAACAAATTTTGCAGGGTTATTAATGTTCGTGCAAAAAAAGAAAAAAAATTAATTCATTTAACAAACATAAAAATGATCGAGTAAAATAATTTCGAATGAATCTCGTTATGTCGTACTATAAATTTTTATTCTCTTTTACTCCTGGTCAACGTGTAACCAGAAAATAATGCTGGGGTCGATTTTCGTTTACAAAAAAAAAAAGATTCAGATTTTTTATTTCATTTTTCCCACATCAATGGACAGATTAATTTTTTTTCCCAGAATTAAAAATACGTTTGTGTGTGTGGTGACTTTTATGGAACGAGGATGAGAGTGGAAGAGCAAAAGGGACATTTTTGTTACAGCAAAAATAAAATAAATAAAAAATAAGCTCGTTGGAGATAAATTTGTACAAAAAGGATTTATTTGACGTCGCAACGGTAAAAGACGTGAATTTTCATTGCAATTTTTTTTTCCTCTCTTTTCAGCTGGTTGGGTTTTTTTTTTTCAGTCAGCCCGTTCCTTTTACTCGGTCGGCAACATTTTATACGTTGTACGTCAGGGAAAAGGGTATATACTGGAGAAATTTGATTTACGATATCGGAAAATGTTTTCTAGCTTTCTCTACATTCTCCTCACTCTTTAGTTGTGTATATCGAGCTGTCGAGGTCTCGACTTTTCATCGGGTCATTGAATATTGGCGACATGGTGGAGCGCGGATAGGGAAAAAGGATTAAAAAAAAAAGAAAACTCATTGCATCGAATCAACCGACAAATTTACCTCCACCATTTCGACGCTTCAAAACTCACGAGCTATATATTCGGAGATATTTCGTATTACATGAAGAATTTCCGTGTTGATTAAATTCCTGCGCAGCGAGGACGACATTGATTTTTGCAAAATCTCTCTCTCCCTCTCTCCCTAACTACTCAGAGTCGACTAGTGAAATTTTCACTCTCAATTCCAATTCATAAAAGTCGACAGTTTTTTTTACTCCGTATGTAAAAAAAAAAAAAAAAGTCCTTCATCGATTTTTTTTTAATCTGCGAAATTCAATAGCAGCCAAAGCTCTCGAAAGCTTTTTCATCAAGATTATTTTCTACTGTTGGACTTTTCAAGAAATGGAAAAATGGATTATTTATGAAAGATGAAAAGTTATGAGAATTTGAGATTATGTATCTTCTTGATATCCTCCCCCCCCCTCTCTCTCTCTCTCTCTCTCTCTCTCTATATATATATATATATATAAATGCTCGACTAGGCATTTTGAGCAAAAGATATACGAGAGCGATGGCACAAGTCAGGTTCGTAAAGGATCAACGTGGAAGCTCAAATGTTTGTATTGTCGTCACGTTTGCACTTGAGTGGTGCACAAACGCGATTGGAATACAAGCTCTCGTGTTTCGTTGAGGATTTAAGCTATATACTGTTAAAACGATCATGAAACGGAAATTACTGTCTCTCGTGTCTCTGTGTGTGTGTGTAAAAGCAAACTCGACTGCAGCTTTTAGCACTCGCATTGCCATTGCACTCATGACATTTAGTTGACTTTAGTGGAAAATCGTCCTAGACAAAGGAAAATACAAGAAAAATTTTACTACAAAAGCGATCAGCTCAAAGTTTTCTCATCATTCCAAGGACGAGTGGGTCGTAAATATTGAAAAATCATTTTTTCTCCATTTAGTGATAAATGGAAAATAAATGAGCAATTTTATTAGGTGACAAATGTGAGGTTTTTTTTTTAACGATATCAACATTACAGAAATTTTAAATTACTCAAAAGGGAACTTGATAGAAAAGTTATAATTTTTTTAACAAGACTTTTTTCAGGCATCTCGAGACATTAATTCACTGAGTAAAGTAATTTTTTTGTTACCAAAATGAAGTTGGTTAAAAAAAAATGTAAAGAAAAAAATTAAATTCTGTTTCTCATTAGCAAAGGATAAACCTTTACCGAGTTGATAATGAATCTTTCAAGATATTTGTACATTCATGCCAATGAATAGAAGCACAAACAGATTTTAAAGCCTCGAGGGTCGATCCCTGATAAAGCGTACCAGGCGGGCTAATCTACCATGCACCACCCGGAACTCCATTAAAGTGATTACTAAAGGATGGACCGATGTACGGGGATAAATCGTAAGACGGAAACTCGATCGGGTATTCAAAGCCCGCTTCAATTTCCCGGTTATCCTCCTGTTGCCACGTTTACGTTCAGCCACTAGTTCCAACACCCTGCACGGGCAAGTTGAGCTTTGTATGAGAGACCACGACGTTCAATTGCCACGAACGATGGGGGTGAAGATGCTTCGTACAGATAACTCCGAATAGAGGGAGAGAGAGAGAGAAAGGACTGGATACAAGTTGATCGCAAAACTGGATAAACCCTACAGTTGAGAATGATGCGAGAGATTCGAATTTAACGTTTTCATCGTCTGCCTCAAAATTTTGCTGGTTTACGTCAGAGTTGCTGAGCTCAAAGCTAGTCGGACAATTGTGCTCGCTCGTTCAAAATCTTCTTTACCGACTGGTAAGAATTTAAAAAAAAAAGAATTATTTTGCATGCAGGGAAAACTCTTCCGAAAATTGGATATCCAATAAAGAGAGATACAAAGTGGATTTAATTATGTTTTTCATGGATGAGAAAAAAAAAACAAAGAAAAACAAAAAGCTTTCCCTATGAGGATGCGAAAAAATAAAAATAAATAAAAATACATTCGTTTGCATTTCCATGGCAAATTGGGTAAACGCAGATTGAGTTGACCTAGAAAAAGAAGGGTCGCTATGCCAACCCCACGAATAGCAATTACTCTAAATGAAACCGAGTGATTGTTCGTTGCTGAAAAATAGTTTTTCGGCGCTATAAAAAAATAAAAAATGAAGAAAAAAAAACGCGAAAAACGACACTCCAAGGAGTCAACGTCGGTATTGTACTGTTTTCTTCAAAACTTTCTGTATGCGATGTTTGTTGAGGTCGCAAATTTTTTCATGAACGAGATTGAAGTGTTAGAGAAATTGACTTTGGCTTTGAATGGTACAGAATCAGAAAATGACGAGTAGAGGAGAAAAATAGAGAGAGAGAGAGAGAGCGAAAAAAAAAGTTGCAGCTATAGGGAGGAGAGGAGGCAAACGAGGATTGCACGGGCATGACCTCCGTCGCGGTGTCGGAGCTTGGAAAGGAGTATGCTATCGATCCGGGACAACACTGGCTGCCAAAGAGAGCGAGAGAGAGAGAGAGAGAGAGAGAGGAACCACCCTTAGCCCTTCTCTCTCTGTTCTGCCTCTGACGTAATATCCAACGGCACAATGTCAAAAAAACGACGAAAATTCGAGAGCAAAGCGTTCAAGATTCATTCGACCCTTGGGAACTGAAAATTATTCAGATTTTCCCTTATAGAGAGAATATTTTCCAGCTCGCAGGTATTTGGGTGATTCAGCTGGGACAAAAGTGAATAAATGATCTAAAAATTATAGAAAGATTGAAAATATTCATAGAAAAATTATTGAAAATATAATAAATATTTTCTCAAAGTTAGAAGCGCAAATGATATTTTTTTGCAGAGAATTTATCAATAAGAATTCTTCAATGATTTTCCTTCTCATTTTTTTCTCAGGCTAAAATTTTTTTTCTATTTGTTTTTCATATTTGATTGTGAGAAAAAAATTGAATTTCAAGGCGAAGACACGAAATGAATTTCGAATGGATCTCGAGATATAAACTTACCATTCGAACTGTCTCTTCCAGGAGTATCTGCATGAAAATATACGAGATATGACAGAATACTTTGTGAGAATGAAAGAAATTTTAGCGTTAACAGCAAATATCACACGAGGCATGAATTTCGCCAAAAAAAAAAAAAAAAAGCGCCGAGATTTTTTAATTGGTCAAACTTGGTGAGAGCCCGCAGTGACGAAGACCTCGAGCAATTAAAGCGAGCGAGATGGAAGAGAATGAAAGAGGACAGACAGACGGAAGTAAAAAGTGGATGAGAGATTTTTTTTTTTTTTTTAATCCCTGCAGGCATTTTTTGAGCCATCAGAGGGAGAGAGAAAAATCTTAGCGTTTTTGCCTCTCAAGTATATGAGAGCTTTCCCTTTGGGCAAAATTCTTTATATGCACGTAAACTTTGCGCGAAAAGGTAGAGCGAGAAAAAAAAATGAAAAAGACAATAGAGAGATTTACGAGGCATCTGAGCGATTATCAGTAAACATAACAGGAATTCTGTACTGGCCGAAGAGAATTGAAAACAAAAATGCAAAAAATGAAATGAAGAAATAGAAGAAAATGCTTAAATTATTTTGGGGCAACGAAAATAAAATTGTCGAATATATGAAGATCGCAAGAAAAATATAAGAAATGTGAAATATAAAAAATAAAATGGCGAGTAGATGAAAAAGCTTAAATTATTTTGTGACAATTAAAATAAAATTGTCGAACATAGGAAGATCGTAAGAAAAATATAAGAAATGTGAAATATAAAAAATAAAATGGCGAGTAAAAACTGCATATCAAAACTATTTTGCCCAATGAATAAATATTAACGACGTGAAATCGATAATTGTCTGAAATAATCGTGAATATTATTTCCTGGGCTGAAATTGAACGTTTACCGTTCCATCGTCAGATTCGATGACGACGAGAGAATAAACCGAGAAAACCCTTTAACAGCCCTTTCCACTGCTTCGAACGGTTGTAGGGGTGGTTTAATCCACCCCTACGGCAAAGTAGCACTTCGATCCTGGGCTTACGGCCAAGGTTCGAGCGTTTATATACACGGTGTACCCTCAAGGAACATGTACGAGATAGAGAAAGTACCTCGTAGGCATTTCAGGCCGACGATTAACCCGAATAGCTTTGGAGCGAGATCGAGTGGCTTCTTTCAGTCGAATCGTTCTTGCCAATCATATATATATATCTTTTGCATATAAAATCATAAGGGCTTATGCGTTTTGCATAAAGAATGGATTAACGCCCTTATGGTTTTTAGAAAGGTGATGTATCGAATAAAATAGTACATTGAGACGAAGATTCGAAACTGCACAAAAAGATAAACGAGGAGAAAGAGGCATAGTCGAGTTAATGGTAATGGAAAAGATATATGGATGAAAAATAGAGTTCAAAATTTCAACTGGGTCAGCAAGACATCTGGAAAAGTTTGATGCTGCTTGTGTACCAGCTTTGAAATGATCCAGTTCTTCGAGGGAAACTTGTGAAATCATTTAGTATGAACGAGCTCGTTTTGTAAATGAATAAAATAACGATTAATATATCTTTGAAGAAGTTTCAATGGCTTTCTCGATCCATTGGAATGATATTTATGAGCTTAATTATTCATTATCTCATGAATTTAATATTGTCAGTCAATAATAAAATATTCTAAAAATCTTGCAACTTCGGTTATCAATATTTGAGAGATATAAAGTGACCATGAAGAGATTTTCATGAATTTCTCGAGGACTTTTAATCATTCTCTCGATTCATTGGAATAATATTTTTGAGCTTAAAATTATTCATTGTATTTATGGAGTTTGAGAATATTTGAAAAACAAAAATAACAAAAAAATTTTAAACAAATTCTTTTTTCTTTTAAATTAATTTTGTTCTAAAATTTCTGTAATCGGAAGAACAACGGAAAGGACGCATATCTCGTTGCATAAGCATTGCACACAAAGATCCACGTTTCTGCTAGTGGGTGTCGCAACGTGGCAAAGCATTGTCGATCAAAGAGGATTATACGAACTCGGGTATCAGAGGATGCTCTCTCTCTCTCTCTCCTTATTTCTCTATCTCTCTCTCTCTTGATGCAAGAGCTTCAAGAATCTTCTCGCATTTCTCTTATTCAAAGGACATAAGGAAAGAATTTGTGAGAGATTCGTATGACCAGAGATTCGTATGACCAGAGAGAAAGAGAGAGAGAGAGAGAATGAGAATGAGAATGAGAATGAGAATGAGAGAGCGAGAGAGAATGAGAATGAGAATGAGAGAGCGAGAGAGAATGAGAATGAGAATGAGAGAGCGAGAGAGAATGAGAATGAGAATGAGAGAGCGAGAGAGAGAGAGAGAGAGAGAGAGAGAGAAGAAGGGTTTTCAACCCTCACTCGAAATCTGTTATGGAATTTGAGGAACGATGTACGCCATTGGATTTTGTCAGCTCATAAAAGGGCAGGATTGTGTCGCTACGCCAGAGAAATTTCTCGTGTATAAAGTGTATGAAAGGGTGCAGAGAGGGTGGAACATGTAAAGCCACGCTGGCCTCGAGTATTTTGTACAGCGAGGAGTAGTAAAGCTCTGGCCTCTATGTAGGTCGCAAAGCTCGTTCCGACCTAGATAGTTCCTATGACGTCGTCAACGTTGCTGCTGCTGCTGCTGCGAGAGGATGCCAACTATACAGTTATATATATAACTGTATAGTTGGCACATATATATATATATATGTCCAAACAATTCACAACTAGCCATGTAGATGATGTTTGCAAATTTCGTCGAACCACCTCGAACATCACAATTTGTGTGAAATTCTCAATCCCAGAATCTGTCTCTGCCTCTCTCTCTCTAGCATCACGGGACCTTTTTTCCCAATTTCCTTGCGTTCGTGAGTGATGAATTGACCTTGAAATGCAAAAATAGCGAGAAAAGTTTAAAAACAAAATTTGTTTTTTTTTGTTAATTTAGACAATTGTTAAAAAAAAATCCTGTTTTAAATCTCTATGTGTACTGTGGGGATTCCAAGGGTACGAGCTGTGTTAGCGAAAAACAAAATTTTTCGCAAACGTAGGATTAAAAATGACTATGACGAAAGAAAATTTTGGCTCTGTTGAAATTTTATTCGATCGTAAGTAGCGAAATAATTGGGGATTAGATGGAATTGTAGAAAAATTTATATCTACTAATTATAGAGATTTTTTTTTTTTTTATCAATTATTCCTGTGAAAAGTTGTGACGAATTTTCATATGAATTTCAATAAAATTTCTGGAAAAAAAATGCTGCGTGAATTTGTTTTGACATGAATCAGCTTTGTAAAAATTGCAAATAATGAACGTTGACAACGTTTTATCGCCATGTTTTTTTTTTATTATTATTATTTTTTTTTCGAAACTCCAGAATGGAGTAAATTTTGTTTTGTCCATCGATGGGGGGCTGGAGTGCTTTTCTTTTTTTTTCTCTGCCTGACGCTTTTAAGCTGGATATATTCTGGAACGCTGACAATCAGCAATGTGAGGATGTGGAGGAAAAAAAAAAAAGGAAAAAAAGTGGCAAAAGTTGTTGGAAAAAAAGGACGCAGCTAAAAGCACCATTGACGAACCAGTAATTGAATTTCGCTTAAAAAACTCTGCAGTAGACTTTTAATAAAAATAAATAAAAATAAAACATGGAAAAAAAATTGGCAAGAGCGAAGGAAAAAAATTTCTAGGATAATTTGAGTTTGTCAGAAATCCGAGACAGGGATATTCATCTCGAAGTGTATTTGCTGATTGGAAAATCGTTTCTGCATCAATCCAGATAAATTAGTCAACTCTATAAATATATTGCTCAACGAGTCTCATGCAGTAGAAGTGAAAAAATAAAAAATAAAACATGGAAAAAAAATTGCCAAGAGCGAAGAAAAAAATTTTCTAGGATAATTTGAGTTTGTCAGAAATCCGAGACAGGGATATTCATCTCGAAGTGTATTTAGTGATTGGAAAATCGTTTCTGCATCAATCCAGATAAATTAGTCAACTCTATAAATATATTGCTCAACGAGTCTCATGCAGTAGAAGAGGATTCGATCGTAATAGGATTAATTAACCGATTCTAGGATTATCTGTTTCTTCTAATTTGCAAAATGGCGAAGTGAACGAAAGGAAAAAAAAGGGATGATCGAGTCGAGGGTAAAAAAAATAGCAATTGAAGCTCGTAAAGAATTGCAATATTTTTTTTGCTTTTAAATCGTAGGGTAGTTATGCAACGGAAAAAAATAAAATTTATTTCTCCATTGGATTGAGAGGATTTTTGTACTATTGAATCATAATGGAGGACGATTAGAGGTAAAATTATGGAAGGAATTTTTAAACGATATTTTATTAAATTGTCAGTGCTGACGACGATGATGTTGCAACAAGACGAGGACTCTCATTTTGACGAAAAATTAAAAAAAACTTTATTTCTTCATTGGACTGAGAGGATTTTACTAGTATTGAATCATCATGGAGGACGATTGGAGGTAAAATTATGGAAGGAATTTTTAAACGATATTTTATTAAATTGTCAGTGCAGACGACGAGGGACTCATTTTGACGAAAAAATAAAATATTTATTTATTTATTTCTTCATTGGACTGAGAGGATTTTACTAGTATTGAATCATCATGGAGGAAGATTGGAGGTAAAATTATGGAAGGAATTTTTAAACGACATTTTATTAAATTGTCAGTGCAGACGACGATGATGTTGCAAAAAGACGAGAACTCATTTTGACGAGGAAAACGTTTACTCGAGATCTTTAAGGTGTTTTATATGGACCAACAAGTGAGTTTTGCACGTCATTTCTCACCCCAAGCTACGAGAAGAGAGGGGGAATAACTCTACGAGGGTAATTTATCGTTCGAGGCCTATTTCGTGTTCCCATCGTCGTCTATATATTTATTCTCCACATCTCATGCTTTGGGGCCTCAGGGGTTTTGGATGTTTCTCTCCAATTTATTATGATAATGGATAGAATTTAATTATGAAAGTTGGGAGGCGAGGGTGATGATGAATTCGCTTATGACTCTGAACGAAGAATCGTCTTGAAAAAAAAATAAAACAAGAACTGACAAACAAGAAAAATATAAAGGAGAGCGAGTGATGAATAAAAATTAATGCTAACGAATAATTATGATTTTTTTTTTTAATTTTTTTATTACGATAATTACGCGAAAGTTAAGAGAAGAGAAATAAGAGCGAGACAATGAGAGAGCGTTACGTGCGTAAAATTTTGACAACAACTTTACCTGATTGTTCACCTTTTTTTTTGTTGTTCATTCGCGTGTATGTGTGTGTGTGTGTATGAGGACGTCCGTGTGTCAGACATGAAAGGAAATTGAATAATTTCGTCAACGTCAATTCGTCCTCTCATCAGCTCGTTCAAATGTCTCATTTTTTTTTGTTTTTTTTTCGCAAATAAATGATTTAATGATTCATATTTAGCGAATTGCGAAGAATTTTTTGAGACTTTTCTGGAAGAAAAATTAAATTTTGATTTAGGTAATTATCGCTCTGATGAAAAAAAAAAAATGATAAATTATCGACCAGCCAAGTATTCGTTTTTTTTTTAATTCTTCTTTGCAAGTATAAAATGACAAATCGCTCATATTATTCAGAGATAACTTTGACGTATTTTTTTATATATTTTTTCAATTTATTGTCAAGATTTATTAATTTCGGCCAAATTTTTTATAATTTTAGATACGAAATTATAATTTAGATACGAATTTTAGAATAAATTTTAGATGCGATAACTAAAATCACAAGGGCGTCTACGTTATTGCACAGTGAATTTTGCACCCTTATGGATTTAGTCACGTGATATATCTTCTCCATCATTTGTTATATTATATTCTCTTTGTAAATATTCAATAAATCGAAAAAATTATTCACGTCCATTCATTATTTTCATGGAAGAAAATAATTTGTATTAAAAATTTTCCTTATCCATTCACTTTTCTATCCATCCGGCCATTTTTTTCGAGTGGCTCGTGAGATTATTATGGAGATCGAAGAAAAAAAAAATGAAATCTACAAGATAAGGATTTTTTTGGTTATTAAAATTATTCTTGTTTGATAAATTCGAGTAAAAAAAAAAAAATCATTGAATTGAACACCAATCGGAAAATAAAGAAAAATAATTCCAGTATTGTTATTTAATTTCCTTCTGCCAGTATTTTTGTCTTAAAAGACTCTCTTTATAGTTTCAGGTTTATCGAGGTAAATTGTAAATGCACAAAGTGGGTTTCAGCTTTATAGTTTAACGATAACTTTTCAACGTTTGCGGAAATGCTCGCTAGAAAATTAAATTTGGTGGTTTTCGTGATAAATTAAATTTGGCCGATGAGAGCCCTGCAATTTGTGAGTTAACGAGGACAAGATAGTTTGGTCCACGTGTGCTCAACTATTTAACTGCTAATTGTATTATAAACCACGAGCTTGAAATTACGGAAAATGCGAGAGAGATCGAGAGAGAAAAAAAAACGAACATCGAGTAAAATTTGTTCTCTTTGAATTATTTTTAACAAGACAATTTTTTCCACACCATCATTAAATTTTCGACGATGACGTAAAACTTTTTGAGCTTCGTTTGACGAATTTTTAATGAGCCATCTTTGGATCCGAAAGAAAAAAAAAAAAAAGAAATATTAAAAGTTGAGAAAATAAAAATTTCCAGAAACGTTCAAGTGTTTTTTTTTCTCTCAATGGTGCGTGACTTATATGAATGAATTTACTGGTGCAAAGTTTATCGAGAGTCCGCGAGGAAGTCATATGTGAGCGAGCCAGAGAAAAGCAGTGAATGGATAATTATTCGATGAGTAAATCGGCGTGTTTAATCGACTGGAAAACGCGAGTCAGTAAAAAGGATATTTCTTTTTTTTTCTTCATTACACTTGAAACGAGAAATACTGCAAAATGGAGATCCAAAGTTTGCAAATATTGCAGGTGTTATGAAAAAAAAAAAAAAAACAATCTCAACTATTTTTATATCTTTCTTACTGTTTTTATTTTTCTCTCGCCGAGAGATTTTTTTTTCCCGAGATGAATACAATTCATGAGGAGAATTTATATCGTGCAAGGCACTCTGGTAAGATAACAAGATGGCGAAGCTTTTTACAAGAGCAATAAATCGTGACTGTGAGACTCGCCATGAGACTGTGGCACTATCGGAGCGGCCACTGTCACATAATTTTGCCTTATCGTTGAAGAATTCAACATTATTTTTTTCATTTTCCTTATTTTTGGCGTAATAAAAAAATTGTTTTTCGCAATGGGGGAAAAAAGCTGAGCTTGACTCCTGCAAGATTTAAAATAGAAAGTGAAAAGTAAATTTCCCTGATGGACTTTAGCAGAAGAAAGAAAACGTGCTGGCTATTTTCAAAATAAATTATTATTCCTTGCGTGAATTGATAATGATCAAAGAAAAAAAAAATATATATATATAGAGCGTATGAATAATAACGCGAAAGGTCGACAAGTCTACGTGGGTTTGAAAAGGCCAGAAATACGAACAATTGAACGAGATGAAAAAAAAAACTTTACATGCAACAATGAGATGAATAAAAAAAAAAAAAAAAACGCCAACAGGGATTTGAAAATGCCAAGTGTCGATTCGTTCAATTCAACAAAACACGCCCCGAGTTTACTCGATCGATGTGACATTTGTAATTCTATTACACAATCAGTTTAATACGTCACTGAGAAATGTGGGTTGACATTTTTTTTTCTGCCTCTCTTTTCGAGGATAAAATCGATTCGATCAGTTTTCACAGCGATTGGCTATCGAAACATGGAAAATTTTCCTATTTCTCACTTGTCGTAAATGGACAAGTTGGACTGTGACTGGAAAAAGAGATAAAACGAAAATATACGAAGAGCGAATCGATAATTGATGTAATTTATCATGCAGCACAGCAAATATTGGAAAACTTTCGCATTGATGGGGGAAAAAAAAAACATTTGCGAATAAAATCGAGAAAATGGAAATTTTTGTTTGAATTCTATAAACTTCACATTTAATCAGAGAAAAAATAAAAAGACATCTCAAATAGAAATTGTGTGATGGAGTCGACAAAGACCATTATGTAAAAAATATGAGAATGCTATAAAATGGAATAAAAAAAATTGTGAAAATTAAATTTCCCACATAGAAATATGAAAAATATTCATTTGCTTAAAATAATATAATTTTTTTCCTTTTTTATATCCCACATTGCGTATAAACATTTTCCATGGAATATTTTTGCTTTCAAAGAGTAATTTTAATTAAAAAATTGTTATGTTGATGAGTTTTTTCCATGTTGTAAAAAGGCCATGAAATATTATTTTATAGCAATTTTTTTTACGTCTATTGTCGATTTTCATGAATAGGTACAAAAAATGTATTTATATATGAAGGAAAATATTGTATTGAAAGAGCATCCCCGTGCTGGACCTGCATAGGGAAGTTCAAGGTCTGAGATGTCGGATCGATTAGCACCGGACATCCGGGAGGGCATGTAATTGCCGAGCCTCCCGGCAGTTTGACATGGAGGGACAAGCTTTCGAGCCTCTGTTGCGACCCTCGACTTTCTCTCTCTCTCTCTCTCTTCTTCTGCCTCTCTCTCTCTCTCTCTCTCCCTCGAGCTCTCGCAACGACAAGGAAAATTATGTCATTGCGCCAAAGCTGAGCAAATTGATTTAACGTTTGTTCGGACCTCGCCACGAAACTCGAAATTCGATCAATGTCCAGGCAATTTCTCCCATGACCAAGCGAGAGAAACGCGACAGTTCCTTATATACTCGTCCAAAAGTTACAGAATTGAATTTTGTCGAATGTCGAGGAAGGGCAAAACAATGCTGGCTAATATGGGACGAATTGTTCGAAATTATCCATCATCGTCGCCTAATAAAATTCTTCATAATCAAGAGAATACACGAAATTCGAATTGCTGTTTCTGCAAATTGAGGGTGAAATTTTTGGCAATTGTGAATTATATCAATATTTAAATTTCTATAATTATTCGTGGAGATGACAGTGAAAAGACAAATATTAGTCATGGGTCAGTTTGGAATCGAAGGAAAAATCCAAGGGTGAGATAAGACAAAACACAAATAGAAAGTTTTGTCTCAATTATCTTTCAGCTAATTCGAGATAAATTCACGAATAAACAGAATCCTGGAAATTTAAATATTGAATTACTTCTGAGAATTGAATTGGAAAAATTCTGTAAACTTCTCTAATAATTATAAAATAGTAAGAATCTATAATTATTATTTCGCGTAATAATAATTTATCGAAAAATATTCGGAATTAAATGGGAAATGTAAGTGAGAGAAAAAATTGTCATGAGCACAAAACTTTTGTCCCAATTATATTTCAGCTGAATCGAGTCAAACTCATTAACAGAATTAACAGTAACAGTATTAAAGAGTATATAAACTGAATTAACAGAATTCTCAAAGCTCAAATTTTGCTTTTGATAATACGTTATGTAATTTATATTCTTGAGAATAATTATTTATAGAGACAAATATTATTTAAGGGTAAGCTTGGAATAAAAAAAAATCCAAGGGTGAGCCAAGAAAAGCCTGTCGGGAGTAGGAAAACTTTTGTCTCAATTATCTTTCAGCTAAATCGAGATAAATTCGCGAATAAACAGAATCCTCGAAATACAAATATAGAATTCCCATTGAAAATTCGTTAGAGAATTTTCGTAAATTTGTCCAAGAATGATAAAACTTTCCAAAATTTATAACACGATCTAAAATATAATAATTCATAAATAAAAACGATTGAATATTTTCATACTTTGCTCCAACGTTTTAACTTAATTGTCCTGGCCCTAAAATCGTGATAAATTCACGAGAAAAAAAAACGAGATATCTTTTAAAAATCCTAAATGTAGTGAATCCATCGATAAAAATCTTTTTTAATTAATTTTTCTCTCCACAATTTAACACGTGGAGATACGACACAGTGGCACAGCAGGTGAGAAACGAGAGTACGAGACTGTAAAGTTCAAGGTTTTGCCGATCGATTCAGCACCACTGAGAGATTATATTGCCTTTGTGTGTTTATGTGTGTGTGTGTGTGTCAGATATGTGCCAGTGACCGTGAGCTCCGGTCTCGTTATCGAAGAGGCCTTTTTTATTGTGTACACGCGAGAGGGTGTGCAAAAGTAATTGAGAATTATTCCGACAAGAAATATCGTCCATTCAATGAGGCAAATTTTCAGTTAACGTCTGGTCTGGTCTGTCGTCGAGAGTTGGCTGTAACAAACGTGAATTATTAAAAGTGATACAGACAAAAGATTTCTTTTTAATCTGAGCGAAATTAGAATTTTCATTCAAATTTACTTCCTCAGAATTATTCCAATTCACTAAAGCATCATTAAAAATAGAGAACGATGCTAAGTGAAAATTTCTAAAGCGCGAAAATTTCAATGGAAATTTCTTCGTACTATTTACAATGCAAAATTCTGTAAAAAAAAGACAATTTTCTTTCAAATTGGCTTCCTCCGAATTATTCAAATTCTCTAAAGAATCCTTAAAATAGAGAAAAACCATAAGTGAAAATTTCTCAAGCTCGAAAATTTAAAAATAATATTCCTTGTGCTATTTATAATGCAAAATTCCCTAAATCTTCCCTTAAATAGAGAAAGAGCTTAAGTGAAAATTTCTAAAGCTCGAAAGTTTGAAATTAAATTTCCTTGTATTATTTATAACGCAAAATTCTGTACAAAAGAAAATTTTCCTTCAAATTTAGTTCGTCCGCATTATTCAAATTCCCTAAAGCATCCCTAAAATAGAGAACAAACCTAAGTAAACATTTGTAAAGCTCGAAAATTTGAAATTAAATTTCCTTGTACTATTTATAATGCAAAGTTCTGTACAAAAGACAATCCTTTCCTTGAAATCCACCTTTCCCTATCAACTATTATAATTCCCTGCGTTAATATTCTCGTCAACATTTTCTGAGACTCAGTGGAAATTTCTAAGTTTCGAAACAATTTCTACCACAAATTTCTCTTCTACCATTTACAATTGAAAATTGTGTATCGTCATCGTGTTTATCACATTTCCTAGAGAACAAACAGTCAAGGGTAGTTTCTCTTCTCTTACTCTATTCTGAAATGGGCTGTGGTATTGTGTGTGTGTGTGTGTGTGCGCGCGCGAGCCAGTATGTCGGTGTTACGAGGTAAACCAAGAGAGGGTGTGTACGAGGGTCGGTGGTGTCTGGATCAATACGAACTGCCCCTATTCTTCGCCCCTGTACACCAGCCCTCCTGTCGTTTAAAATGACTCTGTGTGCTGCAACTCTCTCTCTCTCTCTCTCTCTCTCTCTCTCTCTCTCTCTCTCTTTCTCATTTTGTCTCCGTGGAAAGTTTCTTTCAACAATTTTTTTCTTCCTCGTTTTTTTTTGCTCCGTCTCTCGCGCTATTATTACTGCCTGTGATCAACATTACGTCCTGATATTACCGTTGCAAATGTATGCCACATTTTTTTTTCCCTCTCTGAGCTTTTTATCTCAAGCTCGATCTGTTTAAATTTTCCCTCGTACTGAAAGATGGCGATTTTTTTTTTTTTTTTTTCATTAGAAATTTGCAATTGGGACAAGCCAGGCGATAATTTAGTGGCAAGAAAAATCTACGGAATAAAAAGTTTCTTGTGAAATGAGGAGGAAAATAAATTTTTGTTTTTTTATTTTATTTTTTTACTATCTGTCTTTGGTAAATTCGTCAAGTAAATTTGTCAAGTTGCTCGTATATAATATCAAACTCATTTATTTCGTCCCAATAATATTTTATTTTATTTTTTTACTGTTTGTCTTTGGTAAATTCGTCAAGTAAATTTGTCAAGTTGCTCGTATATAATATCAAACTCATTTATTTCGTCCCAGTAATATTGAAAAAAAAACTATATTGGGCTGAAGTAAACGAGTCAATTAAAAGGGTTAGAGATCATATCGATAACGTCGAAGGACACTTTGACGTCATTGCCGGGCACTATGGAGCAAACACACGAGAGAGCAAAAGAGCTTTTCAACGACGTCAAAGTTTCTTGATAGCGTAAGCGTTTCAATGCATTTCACAAACGGGGGAGGGCAAAAGGGGGATGCTGATAGATGCCAGTAGTGTTTGCACCCCACCAACTAATGAGTTGGGTTGCATTTTAATGAAGAGACGACGGAAATCAGCTCCGATACTCGATCGACACGAGAAACACGCAAACACAGACAAGCGCATGAAAATTTATCTCAGGTAAATGGAAAATTCGCTCATTAGCCATAAAGCAAGCGTATTAGTGTGACACGAGAGACTGAACTAATAACCGGATATTTATTCACGAGAGATCCGATAGTAGCAAGCAGGAAATTTCGCAAATTTTCATACCACAGAGAAGTTTTCGTCTGATGAAATTTCAGGATTTTTAATCGTACGTTGTGTATCTCATAAATTCGTGAAAAATTATTATTACTCGATCTGAAGATCATTGAAAATTTTCCATAAAAGATTTCGAAGCTCGAAGTTTCGTATCGTTGGATGAAATTAGACAGATGAGTGGAGAATGAAAATCCACTAAAAAAAAATCTCCCTTTGAAATTTGGGAGATTCGATATTGGCGAGCAGAAAATTTTGAAAATTTTCATACTCAAAGAAATTCTGGCAAATCGAAATTTTATTTACTGGATTTGCTGGATCGTTTAATTTGCTGAAAATTTTCCATGTAACTTTTCGAACGTTGAATTTTCTTTCAGTCTCGTATCGTTGGGGAAAATTAGAGATGGGAGTCGAGAATGAAACTTCGTCACGAAGATCTATCGTTTGAACTCTAGGAGTTTCCTCAAGCTCGCCTGACTACTCTCTACTCTTGGCCAAATGGTCAGGTAGGAGAATATCGTATTATCGTCGAACAAGTTGTACAAATTGGGCTCATCGAACTGCAGAAAAAAAAAGATCGTAGAAACTAGAACGAAGAAAATTGCTCACTTTAGCTTTTTTTTTCAGGGAGAAAATAAAAGGTCAAACTTATTCGTTTTTTTTTCCCCATAAAATTGTACAAGTATAGAAAAAATATTTTCTTCCTCAAGTCCGATGGAAAGTTGATTTTTAGCTAAAGTGATAAAATAGTTTTTTTTTTCGTTTGGATAAATTATTTCAATTTGGTTATAAAATTCATAGGATCAGCCACAATATGTGGAGATCCTGTAAAAAAAAAAAAACAAAAAAAACATTTTGTGAATTAATACTAATTTGAGGGAGGCTGTAAATTCGATTTTTAGCTAATTGAGCTAAAGATAGATTTTTTTTTTGTTAAGAAAATCTTTTAATTTTGCTGCTAATTTTCGAGGATTTTTTCACAATGTCTGAACATATTGGAAAAAAAAACAACGAAATTCGTATCGATTAGAGTTTGTACGTAAAAAATTGACACCATCTGTAGAAAAAGAATAAAATAGTCAAGTGACAATTTTTTTGACAAAGAATTCCCTTTTTTTCGGGTACTCACATTTTCCTCGACTGTTTTCTTGATTTTTGCGCTCGCCTCGACGACAGTTTTGCCCGCCTTGTTGACCGCACTGTAGAGAAAACCACCGAGAGATTTTGCGCCTGCGAGAGCTTTCGTCGATACTGCGGGAGAAACGATTACATTCGCATTATTCACAATTATAAATTGGAGTGTAAAATATGAAATAAATAAATAAACATGATTGAAGGACGAGGAAAAAATGGATCGACATTTTTGATGGTATATGCAATGGTTAAGGGTGGAAAAAAAAAACGACAGACATCAAGAAATTATCCGCATCTGACCCAGAAATGGAGGATAGTTTTACGAATCCTTTCTCGCACCCTCCATCGTTTTTTTTTTAATCTCGTTTCCAATTTTCTCAGGATCATTTCGATTTGTTACCGGGATATCCGAGATGCGATAATTCACGGTACTCCTCATCTTGCACGTTATTTTCTCGACGTTCGTTCAGCGAATATTATTTATTTCACGCTCAAATTGGCAATTTATAGGTCGAGTTATATATCATGAAAAGTCGTAAAAAAATATATATGAGGAAACTTTATGGGACATGAGAAAAAGAATTTCCTTTATAATCTCGTTAATTTTTTTTTTCTTTTTTCAATTCTAATTAAACAATTTTTTGAATAAAATTTTCCTGCTGTAAAAAATAAAATTAGTAAATTTTTTCTTTTTTAATTTGCACCTCGAAGAAATCGACGAGTCTCGTTGGACGGTAATTTGGGGCTGGAGGATCTCGTGGAAGCCTCGAGTGACCTAGTAGTTGAGTGTCGAATAGTACGAAGTAGCATTTTTAATCAAGTCAATCAATCACTTTTGTACGCTTCAAGTCCTATTAAATAATTAAAGCTACAGACGAAGTATCGACTTTGAAATTATCGATGTAATTCATTGAAGTTTCCATACTATATATATATATATATATATATATATATATATATATATATATATATATATATATATATATATATATACACACTTTTTCGATGCTAATCGTAAAAATAAAATCCTATAAATGTTTTTCACTCAAAATTTAATGAAAATAAATTCAAAATGAGTACAAAAAAAGCTTTTTGTAGTTCTTATCATTTTACACTCGAGGTAAAATATTCAGGACTTTTCCTATCCTGACTTTATCGAGAAACGTGCCCTGGGCGCGAAGGATATTAAAAAAATCTCTCTCTCTCTCTCTCTCACACACACACACACAGACACGAAAAAGGTGAAGAGCAGAGGAGAAAAAAAAATAGCAACCAAGTTGTACACGTTGAGTCAAAAAAATAAAATCAGCGAAAAGTTGATTTTCCAACAAGCGAGAAAAATTATCTCTGCTGCACGCGATTTGCAAATGGACAAAATCAAAAATTAAAAAAAAAATTCAACTCAAAGTTGAATTTAAAAAAATTCAACTCTCAGTTTCTTTCTCAGTTCTGGCCCTTTAGTTTGTTTTTTTTTTCATTTTAATCCCCAAGTAAACGTGCTGGAAAGAAAAAAAAAATTGTCGAGAAAGAGAGAAATTTCTCGAGTTAGGTAGGAGAAAAAAATCTTTTTATTGTACGTATCGTGAGAGACTTGGGATAAAGTACTGAAAACTTTTAGTCTTATCCTAACTTGATCGAGAAACGTGACCTGATAGCAAAGGATATAAAAGCCACCCCATTCTCTCGTTCTCTCTCTCTCTCTCTCTCTCTCTCTCTCTATCTCTCTCTCTCTCTCTCTCTCTCTAACGAGGTGAAGAAGGAGAAAGAAAAAGAGAGAAAAAAAAAAATAAACGACTAAATTGTACACAGTGACACGATGAAATTCGTATAACGTTGATTTTCCGACGAATGTGAAGAGCAAGAGACAAATTTCTCTCTTCCTCTTTATAAAAGAAAGACGAACAAGTTTGGATTGTATTGATCCGTGCAGAGGATATAAGAGAGCAAATCCCCGTGACACAGAGAAGGTTCTCTCGTCGACTGCGGAGATTCTCTCGTTATTTTCTCTCACCCTAAAAATATCCGACGATATAGTAAAACGTAGCGAGTGGATACGTCATTGCAAAAGTCTCCCAAAATTCTCAAAAAAATTTCTCATTTTTGGCACGCTGCTTTGTTGCATTATTCTTCCAAGTTCATGTTTATTTTTTTTTCCTCCCACGAATTTTGTGCCGTAACGCCAAACGATGACTGGAGCTTTTTCATCCCTTGGGTCGACCAGTCAGCATTGATTTTTCCATCTGACTCTCTGCTCGTGGGATTCGTTTTAAAGAGAAACAGTTGACTCGACAAAATTTCTTCCGCGTTTGTCCTCTTTCTCATTCTTCTCCTCCTTCTTCTTCTTCTTCTTCTTCTTCTCAGTCTTCTCCTTCTTTTTCTTCTTCTTCGACATTCGATTTCTTCACATTTTTTTTTCCACTCTTTGGCTCGATTTAAAAATTAAGGACTGTCATATCGAAAATCTCCATGGGGAAAACAATTGTGAATCGCGAAATTTTAGTCCTGAGAAAGCAGCCAAGGGTTGCTCAGACTGTTGACGATAAATTCGTAGCCTTCAATCGGGGGTATTTCGACTTTTGAGACCTTTCAGGGTTCGTCTGACTTGTCTGGGTTTATAATTTAAGTAGAATGAAATATCGAGGATAGGCGAATTTCTTTGTCAGTCGTTTTCTTCGATGCTGAACGAGGACAAATTCACTTTGATTTACTTTCTTCTTTTTTCTTCTTCTCCCTTCTTTTCCGATTTTTCTTCGTCTTCTTTTTTTCCTATTTTTCTTCTATGATGCCAGCAGACTTGTCACGAGGTCTCTCCTAGAATCGAATTGGCGAGGGTTGAGAGTCCCGTTTGTTCTGGTGATTTTCAACAACTCTTCGAGAATCCTTCTGGAAATTCATGGTGAATGTAGAGATTTTCTTGAAGGGGGAGAGTTTAGTGACGAAATTGACTTTGCCCTGGCAGAGAATTTCGTACGAAATTTACTTTTCTCTGAGGAAAATTGTGAACAAAGACAGAAAAGTCAACTCGATAAGACGCACGACGATCCTATTTTATCAGATATAGTAAAAAAATTATTATGGGTGAAAGAAGTAAAAATATTTTTTTTTTCATCGACGAGAATTCAATTGAAAATTCATAGTGAATGTAGAAATATTTAAAGAAAATTTCCACGAAATTGACTTTGCTCTGAGGAAAATTGTGAACAAAGAGAGAAAAGTCAACTCGATAAAATGCACAACGGTCCTATTTTATCAAAAATAATGGGAAAATTATTATACGTGGGAGAAAAAAATATTTTCTTCAAAGTTTGGCAAAATTGACTTTGAGAAGATTTTTGAAGAAAAGTAAAATTCCGAACATTCCCATTATCACAGATATAGTATAAAAATTATAATACGTGATGAAAATAATATATTTTCTTTTATCTGTGCAAAAAATCGCTGTGTTAGAATCCTTTCGTGAACCGAATAATAAATAAATCCATTGGTGACTTGAATAAGAATATTTTAGCATTCGTGCAAAAAGACCGGAAACTCGAACTGCAGATAGAGCTTTGAAATCATCGCACTCGACACGATAGTAGAAGCTCAACGAGATCAACATTCTCGTTATAATATTCGGAGAAACATATCGAAAATTTTCAAAGACTCGATTTTTCCTTATTCATAATTTTATCGTTCGAGGGATCGAGTTTCTTCTTATCCAAAAAATGTATAAATCGCGAGTGAATAAATGTATAAATTTTAATTCATCCTTTATGATTTTCGAATATTTTTACGAGGTAATTTTCCTTGTCAAATTCCAAACGTCCCATGTGCTTGTCTCATGAATTATATAAAAGGAAAAAAAAAATATATGTATATATATACTCCCAGGACGAGTTGACAATTGTACAAGAATTTCTTCCCCATTTTATATTTCTCTTTCTGTTCTCAGTTCGTCAATTCACGTTGAATATCGCTTTTTGCATGAAATTCCCTCGTGTCTTCAATGAATTTTCTCTCCAAGGGATGGGAAAAATCCGAGAAAAATGTTAAGACAGAATTTCCATGACGAATGCAGGCCAGACGTGCCCTGTTACACTTATATATGTATATATAATAAAAAAATCGTTTATATATAAACTCGAGGGAAAAAAAAGTTTAACAAGTTCATACGATGTGGCACGAACGAGCTCGATGCTGCTATATTTGAGCTTTCAAAATATTGTATTGTCAATATTGAAATATATATATATATATATTGGAATAAATTATACAACGAAGCATTTTCATTTTTCAAACATTTTTTCATATGCTAACTAAAAATTTCATCCATTTATTACATGAAAAATATGAAAAATCTGAGAATATATATTGAAAAATTGGCAAATGCAAATTTTTCTAATGATTCAATTTTAATCAGTGCAATTAAAAATACAAACTACATTGTGCAAATATTATCGCTACTATAATTCGATCTTAAAATCATCATGTCCAAGAATTAAAAAATTCAGTAACCAACAAAGCCAAAAAAAATATAAAAAAAAAATTGAAAATTTCCACTTCCATAACATTCTATCGAGCTTTTTTTCAATGTCTAATAAAATCGTTAAAAATGCCGGATGAGAATAATTTTTGTACGTGCCAATGTGCTTTTATACGATTAAACTGTGAAATACGCTTGTGTCGTCTTTTTTTTTTTTTCATTCGTCAAAAGACGAGTAAAAAATGTCGATTAAAAATTCCACGAGACAACTTTCTCTCGTGTCCCGTTGAACTTTTTACAAAAAAAAAAAAAAAAAAAATTTTACAAGCAAAGCTCTACTTTGAGTCTCACCAAGTGCCTAGTGACTAATAAAAAAAAATGTCTAAAAAAAAATGTCCAAACTTGTTATATTGTACATGAAGTGACCATATACTGCACAGGGCGGGGAAGAAGGGGGAGGGGGGTAGTAAGGGAATTTTTGCCAACTGCAAGCCCTCTGGCAGCTTTTGCAATTATCTGCGATAATAAAAATGAAAAAAAAAAAAGGCTTGTAGCTCGACGAGAACGATAATTCGTGAGAACGTGATGGAAAAAAAAAGGATTAAAAAAACTAAAACTAAAACTAAAGACAAAAACTAAGAAATTCTATTTTTTCCAATCTTTTTTTTAAAATCATTTCTAGACAGAAAATCAAAACTCACCACCTCCAAATGGCTGAGCTCCGTCCTTGTCGTCGGTGGGTGTACCCTCGAGACTGGCTGGTCCACTGTCGGCACTCCCAGTCGCACTGTTAGGGATTTAAGGAGAGAGAGGGAGAGGAGGAAAAAAAAACAAACAGCAAATAAGTGAAAATCTGTCATGAATTATGAATAATTTCGCGCGACTAGTCTAAAATTGAGTAAAAAAAAAAATCGAGTTTTCTATAATTCTATGGTTTTTTTTTGTTTCTTTTTTTTTCTTTTGTACAGTAGCGTGTAGTATAGAACCCACATACCCTGCAACCCACCTGCTAGCGTCATCGTCTTTTACGTTATCGGGCGCTGAGGCCTGGACAGAATCCCGCGACGTTAATGCGTCGTTTGTCTCACCGGTCATCTGAGTGTCGACTGTCTCGGTAGTTTCGGCATTAGCTCGTCCCAGTCCCGGTAGTCCACCGCTCAGCCATCCTGTCATTTGGGACTTGACACCGGCCAGCATCTCAAGTTTACTGCCAGTTTTCGTAGGACTAAAATACGAAAAAAAAAAAAATGAAAAAATCAATTAGTGTCGAAAAAAAAAAGAAAGAAACATTCTTACACGTGAAAATATCAACGGAGCAAATAAATAAATTGTGCACATAGGAGTATATCTATATATACTTTTTTTTCTGTTCCAACTTTTTCGATGATAATTTATTTTTCATTTTTTGTGCTTCGATATGCTGGGAAAAGAGAAAGCGACGTCTGGCGGTCGTGGCCAGAATTGAAAAAAAAAATGGCCGCTCAAAAGCTCAAGTTTGGAATATTTTCAACATGAAAATTAAAATTATATGAGAATAATTTGTTTTTAATTCGATATTATAAATTTTGCAAATCTTTTGAATGTTAAAACGATTATGAAAAATTGGTCGCTAATCTTTTTTCCCAATCGTGCTACCTTATGATGATAAAAAAAAAAAAATCATAAAAAATCAGTACAGTGTGAAAATTTAAAGATTATTATTATAAACTGTGACAGAAAGTGTATACATAGTCATAACGATAGCTAACAATGAGTTAAATATTCCAAGGATTTTTGTCAAGGCGAATTACGGTGCTGTTTTTGTCTGATATTATAACCACGGCCTATGACGTACTTTGTGGATAATTTACAAGCATAAATATATATATGTATAGATGATATGAAAGCTAAAAAAAAACAAAAAAATCATAAAAAATCAATACAGTGTGAAGATTTAAAGATTATTATTATAAACTGTAACAGAAAGTGTATATATAGCCATAACGATAGCTAACAATGAGTGAAATATTCCAAGGATTTTTGTCAAGGCGAACTACGGTGCTGTTTTTGTCTAATATTATAACTACGGCCTATGACGTACTTTGTGAATAATTTTTCCAAATTTTGTGCTATATATATATATATATATATATAAAGCGTCAAGTATTGTACACGTGTGGATAATTTACAAGCATAAATATATATATGTATAGATGATATGGAAGTTTTTCGCGAAAAGCTCATGCTCGATAGAGCCTCAATTAATCTTTAATTAATTAATAATATTTTCTAAACGAAAACTGAAAGCTCTGACTAAAAAAAAAAAAAAAAAAAAAAAAAATCGCTCTTCGGCACGTTCGACGATACCCACGCAGGAGAAATTAATGTGCGTGATCGTACAGCTATGAACACGGTCGATTATGTATACGTACTTTTGACCACGAGATAATTAAAATTTATGTCATAGCACGTATCGTCCAGAGTGTGGAAAATACAAAGGTCAAGTAGAAATCATGAGGGCAATGTAAAATTACGAGATTTTCAACAAGATCGTAATTCCATATTGCTCGCATCACTCTCTGCACTGAATGACGATATAATTTATCATCTTGCGTTTTATTATTTTATGGTTTTTTTTTCTCATAAATGCTGTCAAACGATCAGATTTTTTTTTACCATTTATGCGGCCCTTGAAGTTAAACATTGCTGGGGGGGTTGTAAAAAATATTATTTTATTCATTGAAAATATTATTCGTAAAAAATTGTATTAACGCGTACAATCGAATTAAAAAAAAAACGAAGAGATCGTAAGTCTTTGACAAAGATTTAATTTATAATGATAAGTTAAATTTTTTTTTAAACGCTTTTTCTCGTAAATTATGGCAAGTTTGTAAATTTTTTTTTCTGACATTGCGGGGGGGGTCGTAAAAATATTATTTTATCCATTGAAAATATTATTCGTAAAAAATTGTATAACGCGTACAATCGAATTTGAAAAAAACAAAAAGATATCGCAATTCATTGACAAAGATTTAATTTATAATCACGAGTTAAATTTTTTTTTAATGCTTTTTCTCGTAAATTATGACAAGTTTGTGGATTTTTTTTGTTTCTTATATAAATTCGAAGGAAAATGTTACTGGAAGCTGAACGAATAGATATTTTGAAATGTTTGAAATTGTCAGAGTGTAAAATTGTTTTTTTTTACGCGTTCGATGTTTTATTTTTATTTTTCGTAATTTTGTTGAGAGACTTGAGAAAATTCGAGTGAATTTCGTCTCCGATGTTTCTCGAGTTTGTCAATTATGTTTGTTTTTTATATCGATACAGCCCAAGGATTATTTAAATGTTTCATTGCATTAGACATAGAGAGCCCCTCATGCATACTGCATTTGCTACAACTCGATGATCGTAAACATTTGAAGGGTCCAAGGGAGAAACCACTTTAGGGCTACGCAAAAGCAATGAGCTAAAGTGAATTTTCCCCTGGTCCCTTCATTTGCCCTGCGAGTCCATTAAGTAATCGTGCGACGAGATGGCGATGAGAAACTTGAAGCGGAAAGAATTGTTGGTGCTCTATCTATATAAGTTTCCCGATGTGCAGAGATACATCGAGGAAAATTTCACAGCATCGGTTTTCAATGCAAGCTCAAGCTTTCGATTTTTTATTGAATATAAAAAAAAAAATTCTACGCAATTTCACTCGCTTTGATTAATAAGCATGAAAATTTTTATTATCAGAATGAGCATAAGATGGCGCATGCATCGAATTTAAAAAAATGAAAATAGTAAAGATATATAAATAAATTTCTATTTTGTGGAAAAAGCTGTGATTAATTGCGGTCAATTAATAATTGAAAAAAATATATATATATTATTATTATTATTCTACGGAAGGTATTAATCGATTACCTTTGACGTGGAGATTTTTTTGATGAGCCCCCCCCCCCCCTCCCCGTAGAGAATTAATTTTATACTCTATACAATTTGCCATAGAAATTGCACTTATTTTTATTTTTATTTTTTTTGACTGAGGGATAAGCGTACTTTATTGAAATATTTGCCCCTTGAGAATATCTCGTGACCCTGCAAGGGGTTGTAACGAACAGAGTATCAAATTCTTCCGGACTTTCGTATTGATTTGAGAATTTATTAACTTTTTATTCTATACAATTTGCCATAGAAATTAAACTTTTTTTTTTTTCTGACGGAGGGATACGCGTTATACTTAATTGAAATATTTGCCCGTTGAGAATATCTCGTGAGCCTTTGGAGGGCGTAACGAACCAAGCATCAAACTCTTCCGGACTTTTATATTGATTCGCACAAGTTATTAATGACTCTATATATTCTCTTGACATTTATCGAAGTAACGCGAATGGGGAAATTCCCGAGTTTCGATATTAATTTAGCTCGATGATATTGGGCATGTTTTGTTGAATAAATTATTTTATAATTAATGGGAAAATGGTGGCGTTGGGTGAGTGAATTAATTAATGAACACGTCCCAGTGAATGAAGACGTCCCAGTGAATGAAAGGGCCCCAGTGAATGAACATCTCACACAGAGTATATCGATATATATATGTAGTTATTTTAATAAGGGGCGGGCGAAAATAGTAGGAGAAAACAGTGGGGTTGAAAATATTCAAAAGTTCGACGATAAAGGTAACGAGATCGAGTTTATAACTATGTGCGAAATGATATTTGAGAACAAACGTCGTGTGAGAAAGAGAACGAGAATGAGAATGATAAGGAAAGTTTCGAAACTTCATTCGAAAATACTTCGAGCTTTTCCTTCGGGCACTGCCAAAAATAATTTCCTCATATTCTCGTTAATTATATTTTTCCATCACTGAGATTTTGTGGAAAAAAAAAAAAAAAGTTCTACGATGAAGCAGAATACAAAACGATCGAAATTTTCCAATGAAAACATATAAATCACAATTGGCAAAGCTTTTTTTTTGATAAGAACAAAAAAATGATTCTCGTTAATTATATTTTTCCATCACTGAGATTTTGTGGAAAAAAAAAAAGAAGTTCTACGATGAAGCAGAATACAAAACGATCGAAATTTTCCAATAAAAACATATAAATCACAATTGGCAAAGCTTTTTTTTTGATAAGAACAAAAAAATGATTCTCGTTAATTATATTTTTCCATCACTGAGATTTTGTGGAAAAAAAAAAAAAAAGTTCTACGATGAAGCAGAATACAAAACGATCGAAATTTTCCAATAAAAACATATAAATCACAATTGGCAAAGCTTTTTTTTGATAAGAACAAAAAATTGATTCTCGTTAATTATATTTTTCCATCACTGAGATTTTGTGGAAAAAAAAAAAAAAAGTTCTACGATGAAGCAGAATACAAAACGATCGAAATTTTCCAATAAAAACATATAAATCACAATTGGCAAAGCTTTTTTTTGATAAGAACAAAAAATTGATTCTCGTTAATTATATTTTTCCATCACTGAGATTTTATGGAAAAAAAAAAAAAAAAGTTCTACGATGAAGCAGAATACAAAACGATCGAAATTTTCCAATAAAAACATATAAATCACAATTGGAAAAGCTTTTTTTTGATAAGAACAAAAAATTGATTCTCGTTAATTATATTTTTCCATCACTGAGATTTTATGGAAAAAAAAAAAAAAGTCTACGATGAAGCAGAATACAAAACGATCGAAATTTTCCAATAAAAACATATAAATCACAATTGGAAAAGCTTTTTTTTGATAAGAACAAAAAATTGATTCTCGTTAATTATATTTTTCCATCACTGAGATTTTATGGAAAAAAAAAAAAAAGTCTACGATGAAGCAGAATACAAAACGATCAAAATTTTCCAATAAAAACATATAAATCACAATTGGCAAAGCTTTTTTTTGATAAGAACAAAAAATTGATTGAAAAAACAATAAAAAAATCGGGCAGTAGAGAAAAGATAATGAATTTTTTCCCAGAAAATACGTAAAATAAATTACAATGACGCTGATTAATCGCGCGAGTCTAGATGATAAAAAATGAATCGATCAACGATTGAGAAAGAAAAAATCTAAACTACTTTTCACAATATATAAAAAAATAAATAAACACGATTCTCATATAAATATGAAAAATTATTATATAAATAAGACAAATGGAGGTAAGTCGGAAATTTTTCAAAAACGAGTTTGTCCACAATCCTAAAGAAAAAAACTGTTCTCATTCAATTTATCTCGAAAAGTAGGCAGAAAATATGAATCGTTGCCACCAAAACTCGCAAATTAGAAAAAAAAAAGATTTCGAAAATAAGTAAATCACAATTATGAGTTCTTTGCTAGTTTTTTTGTTAATTTATTTTTTAATAGTAGCAGCACGAAAAGGGACTAAAAACGATTCCCAATTGAATTCACACAAAGAGAATCGTTGGAATAAACAAATACACATACGTATATGTAAAACAATTGGGTTAAAGTGACTCTCGATAAAAGAATCTTTTTTTTTTTTTTTTTTCAAACAACGCGAATCTCTCATACACAGCGAAAAGTGGCACACCAGAGAGGAGCGACGAGTGCACCGATGCATGACGCGATGTTCTCTCTCGTGTCGTCACTGCTCTTTGGTGCATGTTCTGGGTGAGTTTGCCTGCTCGTCGAATTCTCGGCTTTGTATGATTCGTATGTTACATTATTCACTTAATATATATATATATATATAGATATTTTTGAGACCACATACACACCCCCATATATATATATATATATATATATATATATAAATCGTATGTATATATATAGATATTTTGGAGACTATATATATATATATATAAAACTAAAGCGTGGGTCGATATAATGAGATGCCAATATAGCTTCTTGCCCAGGCCACAGAGATAGAATGAGAGCTTTTTGAACCAGCTGAGCCACCGAGCACTCTTGAGGGCGTTTTATGGATCACTCGTGAATCTCAACCCCCTCATTCTTTTTCCCAAACTACCCCCGGACCAACTAAGTGCAATTCACGAAGACTGAGGATAAAATCCTGAACTTACATTGTACGAGATGGGAAAAAAGCCTCGAGATGCAAAAAAAAAAAAAAAGTTACGATCGTAAGAATGTATGATAGAAAAATTATGCATGGCAAAAAAAATTCTAATTTTTATATTCGTGAATTTCATTCATTTTTTTTCTTGCATCATGTTTGGAGAAGCTGATAGGGAATTTTTGTAGTCGTGGAAATGGATGAATTTTAAGGGGGTCGCAGAAATTTTAGAACTGAATTTTGTTTCTTTTTTTTTTTAATATTCATTATCGTGATATCAATTGATGTGATTGAAATTATGTGAGAAATTTGATCGAAAAATGTAATTCAATTGATACATTTTTTAATTGAATTAAACAAATTATATTATAATGAAATAATTATTTCTTATACAATGATCAATGTAAGTCCAGAATTTTGGGGCATGAAATTCAATAATTTCTCTATTCTCGAATTGAATTTGAAATTTTCATTTATTCTTAATAATTGAGAATATAGAGAGCGCGGATTAATTGAGAGAAATTGATAATTTAATGAGGTCTGTGCTATATATAGTAAAAAAATATATATATATGTAAAATATTCCAGAGGTAGTAAAATTAATATCATATAACCTCTCGCAAGAAAGGCATTAAATTTCACGATCTCTCAGTATTCAAGCTCGCGTAAAGGAAAATTTTGTATCTCTTGCTCGAAGGTTAATTGAAATGGAAGGAGTCGCTATGGTAAGATAATTCAAATGGTGAAAAAGCACGAGGAACATAAAAAAAAAAAAAGAAGAAAAGAAAAAGGAATGTTGGAAGGAAGAAAAAGATGTGAGAACAAGATGAGAGAACAAGGGTGATTTCATGACACGTGGAAAAACAGTCGCTGGTTGTATAACGATCGATCCGGGGAGAGTCTGCCCCCCCCCCCCGCGTTACCGCACTATTTCTCTCTCTCGCTCTTTCTTTCTCTCGCGTTGCTGCAGCCAGGATTTTTCAAGCACACCCGACTGGCAAAAAAACTGTTAACTACCCTCATTTGAGAAAAGAGAGAGAGAAAAAAAAAAGCCTCGTTGACCAGTTACGGGGCCATTAAGGATTTTTGTTCTTCGTGGTTTTCTGCACGTTACATTACTACGTTACACGCAAATCGATTGGGAAAATTTTTCTACAAGGTTACACGCGTTAGGGGTTGTTGCAATGATATTTGTGAAAATCAAAGTTAATTTTTTTTTTTTCATTAACAGAGATTAAAGGTTGATATAACGAAATTTGGAAAAAATTAAATTGATGTAACGAAAATTGGAAAAAATGAAATTGAGGTAACGAAAATTGGAAAAAATGAAATTGAGGTAACGAAAATTGAAAAAAATGAAATTGATGTAACGAAAATTGGAAAAAATTAAATTGATGTAACGAAAATTGAAAAAAATTAAATTGATGTAACGAAAATTGGAAAAAATTAAATTGATGTAACGAAAATTGGAAAAAATGAAATTGATGTAACGAAAATTGGAAAAAAGTAAATTGATATAACGAAAATTGGAAAAATTTAAATTGATGTAACGAAAATTGGAAAAATTGAAATTGATGTAACGAAAATTGGAAAAATTTAAATTGATATAACGAAAATTGGAAAAAATGAAATTGATGTAACGAAAATTGGGAAAATTTAAATTGATATAACGAAAATTGGAAAAAATGAAATTGATGTAACGAAAAATGGAAAAATTTAAATTGATGTAACGAAAATTGGAAAAATTGAAATTGATGTAACGAAAATTGGAAAAATTTAAATTGATGTAACGAAAATTGGGAAAATTTAAATTGATATAACAAAAATTGGAAAAAATGAAATTGATATAATGAAAATTGGAAAAATTTAAATTGATATAACAAAAATTGGAAAAAATGAAATTGATATAATGAAAATTGGAAAAAATTAAATGGATATAACGAAAATTGGAAAAATTTAAATTGATGTAACGAAAATTGGAAAAAATTAAATTGATACAACGAAAATTGGAAAAATTTAAATTGATACAACGAAAATTGGAAAAATTTAAATTGATATAATAAAAATTGGAAAAATTTAAATTGATACAACGAAAATTGGAAAAATTTAAATTGATATAATAAAAATTGGAAAAATTGCCAAAATTGAGTTTAATCTGTAAACGAAATAATAAGAATTTAAGGTGATAGATTGAAAATTGCTAAAATTTACCCAAACTAATTTTCAATTGTCGATCAAAAGAATCATCATCGAGAAAACTTGCCAGCCTGGATAAATCTCACGAGCGTATATCGCGAATTCTGCATAAGGACATACGAACGAATGTATATATATATATGTATACGTTCGAAAATCCATAAAGACTTATTGATTACTAGACGGTGTCACGAGGTCTCACGAGACTTTTTTTCTCTAAGGTATTATAGCTCGCCAATTCCCGGATTTATTTTACACGTACAATATATATATATATATATATATGTGCATGCAACTAAGTTAAGAACGGGTCGATGACAGTTCCAACGCATCGATTCTTCGCGATTTCATTTATAATTTTTTTTCCAATGTGCCCAATTTTTTTTTCTACTATCGCCATTTTATTTTTCGTCGAGGAATATTCGATGAATCAGCCCGACATGTAATTTACTAACTAAAAATATAACATGGTGTGTCTGAAAATCATAAAAGAAGTAATGCGCCTCATAAAAATGTAAAATATACGCCGTTATGACATTAGAGTGAGAAAGAATGAGAGAGACAAGACGTGTGCAACGTACGCAGTCATTTACGAGCTTATTCAACGCGACGTGAAAAATCAATCGATGCGAGAAGAAAAAACGTGTATATAGAGTGACAAATATTCATTTTACTCCCTTCCGTAATTTTCTCACACAATGTTTTTGTTATAAAAGTCTGCCTGACAGTATCATCGTGGTCGGTTAAATTTTTCTCATTTGTATTATGAGCTTTAACGCGTTTACGAGGCTCAACGTTTACGAGAAAAAATAAAAATCAGATCATATATAGAGAAAAATAGGCGATGACAGACTGAGAAATCGATCGGATACTTTTAAAATGACGTAAAAACGTATTTTGTTATTTTTATGTCATTTGTAACGACGTAGAAATAGTTCATTTGAATTTACACATAAATATCATTCTGCATGTGTGTGTGTATATATATATATATATATATATATATATATGCTCTGTAATACCTGCTATCCTTTTTCTCAAGATCGAGATCTCCCTCGGCACCGGGTGACATGATTTTTTCCTCGGGTGGCAATTCCGTACCGTCCTCGCCCTTCTTGCCCATCCAATTGGACATCTGATTAGTTAAACCGGAAAACATCGTCGTCGTCGTCGTCTTCTATCTCTTCCGAGTCAATTCTCGTAGCCCCCACTTGATATATGCAATATCTTTATTGAACGCACTCGAGAACGATAAAATCCCCCTTGGATCGCTCTCTCTCTCTCTCTCTCTCGCCGGATTTGATCTATATGTACTTTCTGCTTTTTATTGTTTTTTTTTTTTTTTTCAACGCGCTTCTTTATGCTACAGATTAATCGGCAATTCCGTAAATACGTCAAACCCGTAACCTCTAATGCGGATATATATGTATATATGTATTATATGTATATGCGTGTAAGTACAACGGAAGCGGACGAAAAAAAAATCAGTCTGTACTCACGACTCCAGCACCACGGACTGCGTATGAAACGCGGCGGTTCACTCGTGTCTCTCACACTCGAGCGTTGCGCAACTCTTGCGCCGAATCTGTTTGACCGAAAGGTAGCGACGCTATGCGGCCGTTCATTGTACTACGAGCCTCCGATGTGTGACGCCTCATGGCGCTTCTTTTCATCGATAAATTGACGCGCGTCTATATTGTAATTGTGCTTTGTAAATTTTTATTCTATTTGACAACTATTCACTTTCGGGAATGATGCAATATGGAATGTTGGCAATTAAAGTTTTAAATATTCATTGAGTTTTCAATGTTTTGGACATTTTTGGTGCGGGAAATAATGCGATTTGGAAAAACCGGCGAGTACCACGATCAGCTGTACACTTGGCGCTCATCTATTTTTTTGAACTGAAAATCATCTCATGGTTAGTACATTTTGTTATGCTCTTTTTTAAACATTTTTATGTCACAAGAATTAGAATGAATTTGAACGAAAATGAAAATCATCATTTCTTTAGTTGTGTCTCGATATTTGTATAATGGTCATCGTTCGAATATTATAATATTCGAACTATAATATTCGATTTGCCATCCCTAAATTTTTCATGTCTAATATTCGAACGATGACCATTATATACAAAAAATAAATTATATTAGGGGAAATTTAACTAACAAATCGGAAATTTGTATGTTATTGGCCGGTGCGTTAAATTTCACGAGCTTGTGAAAAATTAGCCGTCTCGTTTCTACACACGATGAAAATAACATAAACTGCACAATATAGACATACTTGTAATAGAAAAGAAAGGCATATTTTTATTATTATTTTTTTAACCACGAAAATATGAATTAATGAGATTTTAATAAATTTTTTTGACATTGAAAATGGCTACCACAGTTTTTCAATTGAAAAAGGTGGAATTGTTTTTGTTTTTCAATTTTTCACGATAATATGTCAACAATTAGAGTATAAATATTATTTAAAAAATTCTATCTGCTCTTTGGATCGCTTTCATTATATCTCTGATTTTTTTTTGACAATTATTTTATTTTATTAGTGAAAAATTATTGTCAAATATATATGAAAAATCGTATCTCTCAAATTAGTGAAAAATCGTAAATATCTTTCGTAATAATTCTGGGATAATAAATTACAAGGTCAATAAAATACAGCAATTTTGATAATTGTGTAAAATTTTAGGATTTACATTTCATTGCTCGTGGGATAAAAACTAAAATTTAAAAAACGATCGTTCCTTTATTTCGCAATTATTGCGCGAACGAGATACAATAGGATTGAGTACAGACGTTTTTTTTTTCTTAAATACATCATAACATTAGAACGCTTCGAGCGTTTATTTTTCCTCTCGAATTTTAACGATAATTCATTGGTCAAAGAGTAAAAGTAATTTCCAATGAAGTGTGAACGATATATTTTTTTTTTTGGTGTATATATTGAACTTTAAGGCTCAGAGGTAGAGAAGTTTGTGTCTCGAGGACCAGGAGATAATTGGTACGTCCTCCCTTAATGATATTTCGAAAAAAAAAAAACAAAAAAATCTACACAATTTCCAACATCATAATTTAAGGATCTCATGACGATTGATAAAGCCAAAAGTAGTCCTAATTTTTGGCAGATCGAACGATTAATCGCTCTTCCTTTCGATATTTGAGCCTATTAATGCATTTTGCATTTTATAGAAAAGTTTCATAGACACTGAGTTTGATGTTTCATTTCGTTCAATCGACCCCTCAAGTGACGATATTTCTTCCCTCTTAATTAGCACTCTTTCCCTGTATCACAGTTTGGCACATTTTCGGTTGCGCGCATTTTTATTGTTTCTTTTGGCTCCTCTCGAAATTCTTGAGGCTGAATTGTGATCTAAAATCGTTACAAGTAATGGCAATATTTGCCATTTCCGAATGTGCACAATATAAGTTACACTACACTATGAATTATATATATATATATATATATAAATATATATATAATTTTTTAATTACAATCTACGTGTATTCGAGTGTCGCAGCCATTTCAGATCTACTGAATTGTTTTCGTGATAATAAAATCCATGACATCAGAAGCGAACCAGCGCAAATTCTGTCATCTTTTTAATATTTTTTTCCATGATTTTCTTCTCATTGTAACTTTTGAGCGAACCTTGAACTCGAGGGCCCTTTGACATGGAGCGCTTGCGGTGGCGAAATATGGAAATTCGAAACTCCCAAGAAAAAAAACATGTTGGGGTTACACCACACACACATACATATATATATATATATATATATATATATAGATGCAATGTAACGATCGATATCGATATAGAGCCAAAGTTTTTCGGGAGCCTCCATATTTCGCCACGGCGAGCGCTGGCTACTTCGTGATAATCGCGAGAATAGCAAATATCGCGAGTTACGTTATAACTATAAATTTACAAATTCACGAAGATTCTTGTTGCTTTGTAGGACAATTCGTTAGATGCTGAGACAAATTGTCGTAAAATCGTTGATTCGATGCCATCATAATTTGTCCTTGAGATGATTAATTAATATATACATATATATTTGCTATCTAGGAATGTTCAAATTGTCACTTTGTCGTCAATGATCTTTAGGGGTCGTCGACGTTGTCGCGACTGTTGCCTCTTGAGCTTGTAGATCTCTCTGATATCTGAAACGATCGTAGATGATAAAATTTATTAGAAAATCTTGACTTCCCCTCCCCCTTGCCCACAAATTCTCGTAATAAGCGATATCAGTGAGGAAAGGGAATTTAATCTAAGAATAAACGAATTTTTATTCGCCGTGTCGAGTGATGGCGAGAGAGGGAAAAAGTGGGAGGTCGTTTTTGGCATTTGCGAGAGATGACGAGTTGGCGGGAACGCAAAGGAAGTTGAGAAAATGTCTCTCGTGATATTTCATTTTGTTTGCATACACGGACCCATTTTTTTTTTTTTTTTTAAATAAATTCGTCACAAAAATAATTACAGACGGCGACGAGGTTGGAAAAAAAATGGGAGAGAAAATTGATAAAGAGGGAAAATTATTAGGAATTACAAAGAAAAATAAATAAATTACAAGGAATGAAAGAAAAAAAAAACGAGAAAAAGAAATCCATAGGAATTATAGAACGATGAAAAAAAAATTAATAAAAATGAATTATCGAGAATTAAAAACTAAAAAATGGAATTGACCAAGGAAATGAAAAAAAGATTAAAAAAAAAAAAATGCTACGAATATAAACTTACTTAACACCTCTCGCTACTTGATACAATGCTGTGAATGCCACAAAGAGATTGACACTGAAGAGACTCCAATTTTTTGGTGTTATGGCGAGCGAGTATCGAGTCCAAATAACACCGGTCAGTCCCAAAGCTGACGATTGACTTATTGATATTTTATTGGCCGGTCTTTGGAGATCGCCGATCCCAGCTAGTACGAGACCCTAAAAATAAGAACGATAAGAAAAATAAGAACAATTTTTTTTTTTTTAATCGACAACACAATTTTACCAAAATAATTTCAATTTCGATAAATCGAATGAGCTTGATAAATCTTCAAGTGCATTTCAACTCGCACCAATTGCACGATAGGAGTTATTGTCGTGAGGGCGAGTCGCGAGCCTCGTGACCCCAACGATACTTGGATTTTTATTGCACAACGTCGTTTCGGACTTTGGTAACGAAATAAAATAACTGAGGGATTTTTTTTTTTTTTTACTACTTTCGATGTTGATATGTAATTTGCTTGATGGTGAAATTTTGAGTTGAAAAAGCAGCACGTGAGTCTTGCGAAAATCTTTGAGGCAAGAAAATAGATATGAACATACATGGGGCATTTCAGGCCCTAATCGACGGGGTCCTATTTTTTTTTTTTATCTTATATATTTTTTGTATATTTATAATAATTTATATTAAAATAATTATTAATTAAACAAAAAAGTCAAAGTATGAAAAAAATATTTTTTTTTTCTCCAAGTCATAAAATTGACACCTTTTTTCTAGAGGGCCCAAAAAATCCAGAAAAATCGATAACGCCCAAAATTATTTATTGAACAATTTTGATGGTAACGAAAAAATGAATTTTGGAAAAAAAAACTAAAAATCTGTATAAAGTGTTTTTTTTTTGTCTCGTGTTGTAAAATATTTGAAGAAAATAATAATTAGAAAAAGTCCCAGGGGATGATGACCTTGTCAATTCAGCCTGGAATGCCCCATATAGAGATTAGAAAATTTGTTGAGTATCACTCGAGGCGTTATCGGAGCTCTTCTTGGCAAACTCAGATTGCGTCAATCAGGAAGTGAGAAAGAGAGAGAGAGAGAGAGAGAGAGAGAGAGAGAGAGAGAGAGAAGCGACCTTATCACGTGGGAAAAAATCAATCATTATCAAATTGATCAAATTTAACGAATAAAAAGTAGAAAAAAGATTTTCACTTGCAAATTTGTGTCAAATCACGATTTAGTTAGATAACTTTTTTTTTCGTTAGATAACTCGCGTTGTCTCTAATTTTGAATCCAAATGATTTAGCCAGCACGATATAATCGAACGATCACGTGACCTATTTTGCATAACGTGTCGAGCAGCACGAAAAAAAAAAAACAAACTCACCCATTTGAAGGCAGGTGCCCAGAAAAATATCGTTTGCGGACCTGAAATAGAGGCAAAGAAAATATTATTTGTGGCAGAAAATTTAATTTCATTTTTAAACAATTTTCAAGTTGAGCTACTTCGAACTATTTGAATTATTAACGATTCTTTTTTTTTCGATTTGTAATTAAAAATGTTTTGATCTATTTTTAATTATTTAATTTATCAGTAAATCAATTAATAATTTTATTCAAAACAAAAATTTCACCTGCACTGATTTTCAGGATTTTTTTTAGTTTTTTTCGTAAAGTTTTCATTCTATCTCAATAAATATAAATTAGAGATAGATATACGTTGGAATGCTCGAAATAATAATAATTGTGAAAAAAGTATGATATATATATATAGTTGACTTGTTTGTCAGGGATAAAATTCAATGTGCATTAAAGTCGAGCGAGGGACGCTGATATTTAGCAATTCTCTCGTCCTTGACCTGATTGAGACTGCCAAGTTTCAAAAAATATTTATACAATGTAGTGAAAATTTGCATTTACGATTAAGAAACGAGGATGAAAAACGAAATACAAATAATAGGAAGAAAAGAAAATCATAAATTGAACAATTGAGGGAAAAATCGATCCATTTGATAGTTTTATCGAACAATTTAAGAATTAAACAGCTGGGCTTTTTCTCTCACCTGCTGGATGATTCCACAGAGGCTGTAGTTTCTCGGGCACGACCTTTCCAATGGCTTTCATCGAATTTTTATAAACCAACGACATTTTTCTGCTCGTGCTTCGTTCGATCGATCTTCTCAGAGTCACGACAATGACACGTGGTTTTCAACGACTTCCGCGTCACTCGTATTAATTTCCCTTTCTTTATCGCTCTGACAGCACAAGTAAATCTTTGCACACGATAAAAAAAAGCACGAGTTCGAGAACGTCAATGAACCGCGCGACAACGTTCGACAATGCGGAATGAGGAAAGTTCCGCTTTCCCAGACTTTTTCCCCCACTTTTCTCACCGCCCCACTCCATCGACTCGACCAAGCTGCCGTAATTCTCACTTTTGCCGCATTCCCGCGTAGCGCGTCAAGAGTATCGTTTTACACCGCTACATTATCGATAATCGTCTCGAATTATATCGAAAAAAAAACCCGCCAAGATCGATCGTGTCCATGCGTCCACGTGCGTGCGACGTTATTCCAGTGCGCGTGCGCGAGTATACAAAATACATCGATGATCCGTTAGAAAAAGGCACAACAGACTCGATACTCTCTTTATCAATATTGAATCATCGATCTAATAACAAAAAAATTAAAGCTTGAAAATTACAAATAACGATTTGTACAGGACAAAAGTTGTCTGAGCTTTCTGTTGCACAAAATCCAATCGAAATCTAATCTTATTCAAGTCTACTAAACGGTAACAAATTGCACGAGTGTTGGTTGTTTTTATTTCATTGTCTGTTTTGTTTCGCCGGCAACGCAGCGTGCCGGTCGTTGAAGGTGACAAATGCAAATGGAGGGCGCGTGATGCAGTTGTAAATTACGTAAATATTAGTTTTTTTTTCTCAGCCCATTCGCGTTGCTATTGTCTAATCTTTGCTATTCGATAGTTCAAAATGGCGGCAAAACATCGCGATTTCGGGTCTCGTTGAAGTTTAATAATAAAAGAACGCGGATATCCGCGTTTGTTGTTGTTTATTTTTTTTTGCCACGCCGTATATGTTCGAGAGTAAATAAATTCAAGTGCTCGCATTGACATTGGCCCAAAGTTCAAAGCCAAATAATTCGCGTCTCTTGCCAAGTTTTACGTTGCGCAATATAGTGTGTGTCGTGGACAGCTGTCGAAAATTCTATTTCCGGGCGGAAATGTGTGTTGTGTCAACAAAGCTAAGAGCTATCGTCGCATGGTTATGAGTAAGTTTACAATATATATTTTTTTTTTATTTATCTTAAATTAATAGACGCATCATTTTTGTACTATGTACAAAACATTTTTGTTTTTATTAGATATACAAAACGGTATAATAAGATAGAGAATATATATATATATATATATATATATATATATATATATATATATATATATATATATATTAAAAGCTATAAAAAAAATTGAGCCTGGCATACCCAGAATATCTGCAGCTCTCGATGCAGAGTGTTATATATATATTTTTTCTTATTTTTTTGCGATCTTTTTTAATTTTTTTTTTTTATTACACTGACCCAGTCGTTTTATCGGCAATTCGTTTAGACGATTTTTTCGTTATTGCACCGTAAGAGCCAAATAATACGACGATCTATGCACCTCGTTATATCACATGGAAGGATATTATTTGTCGCATTTTTTTTTTTTTTTTTTTAATCGAATTGCTTTTATTTGAAACGAAATTTTTATTTTCATTCGTTTTTTTTTTTTTTACTTTTTTCTTTGCGCGTTCATAAAATAGTGATTTTTTTTGCATGTGTACAGGCAACGAATTCAGATGCTGAATTTGTTGGCATACGACAGGATAACGTTAAATAACTATATAGCGAAAAATGATGCAGAGATTTTCTCTCATAAACGATGCATCATGGACAATGTTTTGGGGATGTTTACAATTTTCATTCAAGGTGACCCCAGGGGAAAAAAATTATTTAAAAAAATTGAAAATGGCGTTACAAGAGTGTCCACACTTCATACAGAATCTCTTATATATAAAATTTTAAATGAGAAAAAAAATTGAAAAAGAAAAAAATATATATATATTTTTTTTTTCAATTTTTTTTCTCATTAAATTTTTTTTTTTTTTCTTTATTACACAAACCCAATCGTTTTATGGGCCAATTAGTTGACATTTTTTTTTCGACATTGGATCGTAAGATAAAAAATACGCCGATTAGATGCACTTCGTTATCGGATGGAAGAATTATTCTCTTTTTTTTTTTATTTTTTTTTGCAAACGACATTTTTATTCTTGTTTCATCCAATCGACGTCTTTTTCGTGATTGCTGGTTGATAATAGTAATTTTTTGCCGTTGAAAGTCGAATATGAAATATTCAACTATATAGCGAAAAATTACGCACGGATTGTTTATAATAAAAAAAAAAAAAAATCTTGAACGCAAAATATTTGGGAGTTTTGAAATTTACAAATTTTTAACCGAAGATCAATGAGGAAAAAAAACAAAAAAAAATTATTAAAAACTTAAAGCGCTTTTTAATTGAGCGAATAAAACTTAAAATTATTTTTTTATAATGATAATTGTTCTATCTAAAAATCACTTTAAGGCGAGATGAAAAATAGCGCCATCTCTGTTGCACTAGCGCAAACTCCAGACTTTTTCACCTCATCATAAGCCCAATTTTTGGGTCAAAAAATGCCATTTTCGATTCAAAATAATAATAATAATAATAATTTTTCATACTGTTATTATAATATTGGATAATATAGTTAAAAAAAATCTAAAAAAAAATAACTTAAAATCAAGAGTGACGATATGAGATCGCAGAAAAAAAATTGTCGTAAAAAAATGTCATGTTTGAATTATCGTCATCAGGACGTTTCTAAATCTGTCGAGCTTGCAAGTTTCTCCGCAAAAAAAAAAAAAAAAAAAAAAAAAAAAAAAAAAAAAAACCGAGTTGGTGAGCAAAATTGAGACCATAGAGTTTCGTCATTGCGACGAGGATACAACTTGCGTTGTTGTTGGCTAATAAATGCATTTTTTTTTTTTTAGGCAGTTTCTCTTTACATTATACGTTGAAAAAATTGGCAATGGAGAATAGCACATTTACGTATAGATATAGATATACATATATAAAATAGGATACTCTTGGTTTTCGTGGAGAAACGGCAGAAAAAAAAAACAAAAGTTAAACAGACTTGGGACAAAAAAATTATTCTACGCTCGAGAGCACGAAAAAAAAATTAAAAAAAAATCGATCTCTCTTCGTTGATTAATTTTTTTTGTTTTTTTTTTTTCATTTTTTTTAAGGCACGTAGATACGAAGCGAATTAGCGTTGTAGCGTAACTTACGTTTAAGAGAAAAAAAAATGAGCAATTTTTTTTTAAGATAATACAACCTTGAATAATATTACATAATCAGTCTCATTTCAATGGAGTAAAAGTCAAAAGTTTGAATTTTCATATGTTCAATCTAAATTTGTTCCATCTAAAAATCATTTGAAACTGAAATTACAATTTTTATTTCCAAAATTGGAGCCAAAAATTCAAATTTTTCGTCCATAAATTTGATCAAAAGTTCAATCGTAAATTCAAACTTAAATCTTATAATGGAAATGTTAATGAATTTGGACTAAAATTACGATTTAAAGTCGATTTTAAATCGAACTTAGGATCAAACTTACAAATAAAAATTCGGGTCAGAATGACTTTAACTTCAATGATCGATTGAAAATTAATGAACAAACATAAAACTATGAGGGTCATGAATACGTGTCATGCCGTGTCTGAAATTATTCGAGAATTATTGATAATTCTTTTTTAAACGCTACCACGCATTTTTGTTTTTTTTTTTTTTTATTCGCTTCGTTGGTATAAAATATCTAAAAATTTATTTGTTACTCAATCGCTGTACCGTTTAAGTAGAAGTGTTTTTTTTTTTTTTTTTCGATTTGATCGATCGTTTGATCGTTTTATTTGAAATCATTTTTTTTTTCGTATTTTTTTTTTAATGCAGACGATTTAAAAATCGTATCGTGTCATTAATCGCCAATAGTGCGTGTTTTTTTTTTTTTTTTAAATCTCTCAATACTGATATACGTTTTATAAATGCAGAGAATGGACAGTGGATATTTTCACGATCGATTAAAACTTTATCACTTGGCTCAATTAATCACTAAGTCTCCTCTTGAGCATAACTGGTAACAATTTTTATAGACCCTACACCATTTATCCCCTTGCCACCCCTCCCCGAATTTCTGGCGCCCTTACGTAAATTTTACGTTCATCGACGCATCTTCGTGGAATTCTTTTTAATATTTTCTTTTTCTCCCATTTTGTTTTTCATCATTACTATTGTAATATGAGAATAGAATTTTTCTTTCTTCTGATGGCAAAAAAATTTTACCCAAAATTTCATCTTTTCCTTATGTCTTAGTATTTCGAGATTATTAATTACGTAATTATAAAATTGATCACGAGAAAAATAAGAAAAAAATAAGGGCTAAGAGTAACATTTGGGAAGCCCTTTTTTTTAATTTTTTTTCATGAGCGGTTTTTTTTTGCTTTTCAATAATATTCCCTCGGCCCAATTATTATCATTTTTCTCTCGTTTTGGAATAATTTCACGTTTATTCCATTACGTATTGTAATTGTAAAAGTTAAAATTACTCACGATACCGTGAATATCGATTGATAAAAATTTACTAAAATCACTCGAAACGCATACCTTTGAGTTGCAACTCGGTGGCAAAGGTACGACCGACAGAAGGGCTTTTCTGTTTGAATATTTGGCGGTTTTGGTCTTCCAGTATGTTTGAAGATCGAAATGGCCATTCTCGCTTCTATTCTCGCCCGTTGCGCCGCCATTTTCCCGTTTAACGCCGCCATTTTGGGCGCTCGCGCCGCCATTCTCGCTGTTAATGCCGCCATTTGAGGCGCTCGAGCCTCCATTTTGTTTCGATACCTCGTCTCCGTTTGTCGAACGAACTGCCACACTTTGAAATTGACTCACAATCGTGTTCGTCATTTCCGAGCCCATTGATTGACTCAGTGTCATTCTTGCGCTCGATCTTGGACTGAATCCAAGACTCGAAGTGCTCCGTGACATTCCCATTCGACTAGGTCGACTTTGCTTTTTCTCGTTCAGCAACATTGAAATGTTCCACCATGCGAGCTCGTCGCAATTGACTGATAACAAAATTGACGCACCGATCGAGCTGGGCGACCAATGAAATTCTCTAACTTCGTTGCAGTGTAGTTGAAGACGATTCAATTCACACCTTCCGGTTATATCGAAAATCTGCAACAGTGGAAACATTTTTTTTTTTTAGTATGTCGATTGTAGGGAAGGCAAAAAAATATTCAAAAATAAATGGCACGAAAATTACAAGGAAATATTTATCAAGTTTTTAATTTGCACGATTTTTTTTCGTGCCTTTAAATTTTGCCAAGAATTGAAATTCAAAAGAAAAAAAGAACTCACCGATATGTCACCATTTTCCAATCCTATTGCCAAGTAATAATCGTCCTGGGAAAATTCACAGCAAATCAATTTTTGATTGAAGATAAGCTTGAAATATTCGTTCGTTCCAATATTTGGTGGATTCACTCTGTCGTCTTTAATAATTTCGTGAATAATCATTTCGCCATCAACTTTCAATATTGCCAATAAATTTTCCTTCGTGCTGAGACTGCTGTAGCAAAGATTTTCGTTTTCAGGACAGGATCTCAATACGTTTATTCGTACCCAATTTGTGTCGTGAACACGCCAAAATATTATCGTTCCATTTCGTGCCACTGTTACGACATACTCGTCCTCGATTGTATAAATTGACGTAACGTTGCCTGTATTCTCGACAAATGCTTGAACTTTGCCAAACCAAACCTGCGACCAATTTTTTTTTTTTTTTAATTCTTCTCAAATTATTTATCATTTTAATTCAAATCTTAATTAATATTATTTAAATAAATTTACGCGTACCTTTAAATTATTATTTTCGCCACAAACAACAGTCGTTGATCCACCGACAGTGACAAATGTCACGATACTCGGTGCAGTCGTCAGTTTCAATATAGGGGTTGATTTCATTGTTGAAAGGTCAAACAATGTGATGATCCATTTGTCAGTTGTATAAATAATTTTGTCACCCGTTGAATTGAGACTCAAGCGAGTTATAGCGCCATCAACTGGCTCGGTTTTTGCCACCATCGTATCACCTCGATAAATATTCACCGTTGTCGTATTTGTGCTCGAGTGAACTTCCTTGGCAATAATATTATCCTGCGCCCAAGGTTTCATCACAGCGTCAAACAAAGGTTTTCTGAAATAGTAAAAAAAAAATAATAATAATTTTTTTCCCCTCCCTATACTGTGAATAAAATATTTGACGAAAAATTTATTCACCTCACAGATTTTGGCAATTCTTCAAGCGCCAATACCCATCTGTAAATCACATTTTTTCCACAGCCAATTATCTGTAATCGTGTCGAGAAAAATGAGACGTGAAATAAATTTAAATTCAAAAATTAATTGAATTTGAATAAAATTGGAAAAAAAAATCGTACCAAATGAAATTCTTCGCCCTGCCAATAAGTGTCCAAAGAATCGACACGACCATTAAAAGTTCCAATCGGTTCAGTTCCACTCTCGACTTTCCAGACATTAATTGAACCCTTTGAATCCGCAGTAATCAAATATAATCCGTCATAAGTGAGAGCAGCAGATGTAAATCGAGTCTCTGGACTATCAACTTGAGCTCTTGATTGTTTACTGAAACTATGAACTTGATAAATCCAATTTGGATATTTTGGATCGGGAATGATCGACCAAGTTACAGATATCGCCTCGGTCTCGCTCACTATCAAAAGTGATCGATCATTGTGTGGGACAGCTTGAAAAAAAATAACTTTTGGCTTTTGTAATTTTGGATTGTAAATCGATACGTAGGAATATGACGTTGTCGTGCTGTCGATTTGTTCGGCATAAAATTTTAACACTCCCTCGCTGTTCATTAAATGTATCATCGAGCCTTCAAGGGTAAAAGCAATTCTCATGAAAGAATGCCTGCAAGAAAAAAAAAAAAATTTTAATATTATCGAAATTCACATAATTTAAATTTTTCTATTTTACTATTTAATTTTAATATTTTTACAATTTTGTTTATCTTACTCTTTTTCCTTTTTCGTATAAATGCAAGTTCCATCTATGGTCCATATCTGAAATTTTTATTAATCATTTGATAAGTAGAAAAAAAAGAGGCAATTTTTTTGTTGTTTTTTCTTTCAATTGAGAAAATGAGACTTTTGTACCATGATGGTTCCTTGATCGGTGCAAGCTCCAATACGATCCAATCTTCCCTCTTTCTGACCGAGCGCCATATCGGTAATTTTTTCATTCTCGATTAAAAATTTACCCTGACTATTGTCCCTTGAGGAATTATCTCTGAAGAGGCTGCTCCAAAAAGCTTGTTTCTCACGTGGACTCTGTATAACTCGATTATGTTCGTCCTCTCTGAGCGCAAAGTTTTGTATCTGTCCATGATTGCACAGGGTGAGAAAAAAATTACCCTTATTCGAGACGATAATTTTGTGTATTGAAGTTTTTTCATCATGACCATGAAATATAGTTTGGCTGCGAGTTTTAACGTCCCAAAGTATAATTTGCCCGGAATAATTGCCAATGAGAATTTTGTCAGGATCATCGGTGAAAAATGCAGTTCTTGCCTCGGTAGGAATTTCGTCACTCGGTGAGAGAGTAAACATTGGACCGTCATGAGTCACAAAGAGTTTTGTACTCTGAGAGTTTGCCAATTCACGAGTTTTTTTAAATACGTATCTTTTGCTCGTGTAATTCATTCCAATTTGTATTAAATCCAAACACTTTCTTCTCCTCTGCTCGGCAATAATTCCGGCCCGATTTTCAAGAAATTTTTCCAAATCGATCACCTCTTCCTCTATTTTTTTATCATTCAGAATGATAAATTTTCTATATTTCTTCAGATCTATGAGCAAATCACTCAGGCCAGTATGATAAATTTTTTCTCTGATAAAATCAAAGTTTAGATATAATTTTGGAAATTCATTGTAAAACTCTGCCATTTCGAGATGATGACCGATGTAAGAGTAACTGTAATTGTCATTTGGCAATTTGGAATAATCATTCTTACAATATTCACGATATTTTTCGACAAATGAACCGTGCAGTCCTCTCAGCTTTTTTTCTCCGAGCTTTTTTCGCAAGTGACAGAGCAAAAGATCGTGAACACCATAAACGTAACTTTTAAGATCGACGTTCCAATGCTTGGCAGCTAGAGATTTGTGACAAAGAGCGACCATCTGCTCTTCCACGTTAAATTTCATGCCGCCCCAAAGAATCACCAAAGTCTTGAAAAAAAAAAATTAAAAATCATAAAAATACAAAAATTTCTTTCGTGCGATCAGAAAAAAAAAATTACCTATGGAAATATTTAATATTTGTTCATACAGTAGCGGAGAAAACTTTAAGATATATATGAGCAGATATTTTGGCATTCTCTGTATCAGAACGATGAAATTAAAGGATGTTACTGTCTCGAAGAGGTGACCCTTTGACCTGTATAGAAAACGTCGAAAAAATTTTTTTTACAGACAATACCGAAGTTTCTGCTCATACGTTCTCAAAGTTTTGACCACTATTGTCCTAATTGACCTCAAATGTAAAATAGGCTTGACCCAAAAATACTTTTTTTCTTCTTGTCAATTAAAAGTAAATTTTTTTCATTTTTCGTACCTCAGGCATTATATTAACGTCTTCGCTAAAAATCGCCAAAGCTTCGTATTTCGATTTTGCATCGGGACTGAGTTTGTCGATGCACATGTCGAAAATGGCTTCTTGCTTTGACAAAAATTGCTCCATGACTCTGCACAATGAATGACAAAATTGTAATGAAAACTATTTTGTTTTTTTTTTTTTGTAAATTAATTCAAATAGAATTCGTCATACTTGTTCGTTGGATCTTTCGTTCGAAGCGAGTCCAAATAATATTTCCATCTCTCACGGTTAAATGTCATGTCATCCTTGAATTCTTCAAATTGTGCAGCAAACATTGCTATTAAAATTGGCATTCCGTTGCATTCCTCGTGAATCTTTTTCGCTTCTGGCGGTAATTCGGATACTTCGATTTTCAATACTTCAGCAAATAGACCGAGGCTCTCGGCTTCGGTAAATCCGTCTTTCATCTGAGATAAAAAAAAAATATACATATATATATATTATAAAGATAATATGACGGAATCAGTTCGATTAATTCGACATTTGTATGAGCCAGAAGCCATATCATATTTTATAATCTGGCCTCGTCTTATCACGATTTTGTCAAATGAATTATCTCAAACGATATAATTCAAAGCTGCGCAACATATTATTTCCGGAAGTATTATCAGGCTTTAGCAAAATTTTGTGAAAATAATTAAAATATTCAACTTAAATTTATAAAATTATTATTTAATTTGGATTTGGTTTAAAAAAAAGAACAACAAACATTGAGATTAGCGGGACTCGTCTTATCACGATTTTGTCAAATGGATTATCTCATACGATATAAAGTCACCATTTCCCAGCTGCGCAGCAAATTATTTCTGGAAATATTATGAGACTTTGGCAAAATTTTGTAAAAATAATATTTTTAAAAATATTACTTTACTCAATTTAAGTTAAATTTCTTATAAAAATTTAACTAAAATTTATAAAATTATTATTTAATTTAAGAAAAAAAAATCGAAAGAAACATTGAGATTAGCACAAAAATGAGCACCTCCACGATTTCGCGTTGTTTTCCATCCAAAAAATCACTATCGGTCGTGATGACCAATGTCTTGCAATGAAAATCAAAAGCATCGATGATACTTTTGCTCCACACATCGTCAAGTATAAGCAAAGCATTACGATTCGCCTCTTTGCCAAAGTGATTTTTCAGCCCGTGTATTAATTGTTCTTTGAGCGGTTCCGTATGAACATTTGAGCTCATTGCATCGGTATTTCTGATCTGATGATAAAGGAAGTTTAACTGGATCAAAATTTCGTCATCGATTGACCTCTCGTAGCCGAATTTGATCCAGTAAACTTTGTTCTGTGAAGCAAATTAAGAACGAAAAATTTGTGCTGTAATGTCGCATATGAAATGTGCAGTTTTTTTTTTGGGGTTTGCTAGTGAAAGAGTTAGATAACAAACAGGAGTGAATATGTTTTTTTTTTTTTTTTTTAATTAGTACGTACAGCAAACAAGGATTTTACTAGCGCTGGGTCCTTGAGGGTATTTGCAGTTAGACACGATTTGCCAAATCCTTTCATACCGTGCAATCCCAAATAGCCTCCAGGTTTTATATTTTCCAATGCTCGTTTCAACTGTTCCATCTGAAAATCGGCAATTTGTCATTTTTTTTTAATTTTTAATTTTCATGTCTGTTGAAATATTTTTCCATCCAGTGTAAAATTATAATCAGATATTGATGCAATTTTAAAATTAATTATTGTGAAAAATTGTTACATTTAATTTTTTTTTTATTAACTTACAATGTCAAAGTCCAAAATGAATGCGTGGTAGATTAATTGTTAATTAGACAACAGGTTTGCATTAATAAATAAATTGAACTTTTATTAGAAAATGTTGGAAATCGATTATGGTTGGCGGATCTTTTATTGTGAAAGATTTTCTTTTTGTTTTTTGCTTTTTATTTTTATCTTATCAGTTGAAAATGTCGATTGTGCGGGAAGAGAATTAATTGAATGATGAATCACTGATAAAGTGGCCATTTAAGGATCTCGAATTTCTGTAATGATTTCTTTTTTTTTTAAATTTATTGAACCGCGCAAATTGTAGATTTTTTTTTTTCAATCATAAGCTTCCCAATGAATGTGATAAAATTTTATTTTTCATTCGAATGAATTTTGATCAAGTCATTCTTATAATATCTCATGATTTATTTTTCATTCCTATTTAAATTCATTAATTCGGTTCAAACGAATTTTTGAAATAAATTTACAAAAATTCATTATATTTATTATTATTATTATTATTTTTAAATGAATTTTCCGGAAAAATTGTTTATTTGCCATTTGGATGAAAATAAATTATTACCTTCTCCTCTCTGTTGATGTTTAATGAGGGTTGAGGTGGCAAATTCGGTGAGCCAGGACTGACGCTACGACCTATATCAGTAACATCAATTCTTGTGGCGGTCAAAATTCTGTCAATGTCCTTGCTCAGCCAAGAATAATGGTGCCTCAGTGCTTCATGAAAAACATCGAATGCATAGGGACCACAGCTGATGACGAAAACAAAATTCGAAAAATAGTCGTTGAAAAAAAACATTTTTTTTTCAATAATTTGAAAAAAAATTAAAAAAAATAATTGAAAAAGAAATATTAAAAAAAATAGTTTTCTCAGCCCTTGGATAAAAAAAAAGATTCAATCACTTGGGTTTTAATATCGTAAAATAAAATTTGTGACTTTTTACCTCGGTAGAATATCCAGTAGATATTGTGCCCTCCGTTGTTTTGTTCGTCCAGATTTTATTTTCTCGACATCCTCATTTCTCAGGACGTATTTTGAGGTCAAAGGATGAATTATACCATTGTAGACATCAAGATCGTCGATTATTTTTAGTCTCAAATTTATGAGAATGTCTCTGTGTATTTTTTCCATCGTTTCACTTTTGGAGTAAAAAAAGAATTATTATATTTCTGCAAAAAAAAATATATATATATATATATCAAAAAATATGTAAACGTTGGAAACGCGATTCCAATAATACAATAGCACATTCGCTAAATTTAAATGTCTGTATTAGTCATTATTATCGTGCGTAGTCGAGACGATAAAAGAAAAGTGAGGAAGAAAAAAAAAAACACCAAGTACGAAACCTTCGGTCAAAAATGACATTGTCCCCATCCCTCCCCCATCTCGTGTTGCCAATGTCAGACAAAACTGCTCCGAAATCTTCTTTACATTTTTAATCGACACTTTTATCAATTTTTTTTTGTCCCACGAAAAATGGTAAGAAAAAAAAATGGCAATTTTGTTTTTACTCACATTGCGATCTGGTACTGAGAATACAATTGGCACTGGCTCTTTGTTGTATGTTTATTGTTAAAAAAAAAAACAAAAAACGTAAAAGAAAAAGAAAAACTCAGTTCAGTGAACGCGACATCGCGAGCATCACATTACGAACGAGAACGCGAAACGCGATGGAACTAAACTGAGCGACACAGAAACACACAATATCACAATGTGGGGGGAATTTGTTCCCGCGTACAAATGCGACGTTGCCGTATCTCGATGAACGTCGTTGTGCTTTGCTATCGACCTATCATGGCCTCGGTAGGCATGACTCAAGTGACGTCATTTCGTGACACCAGCCAATGAGATTCGTTTGATTTCTCGTCGAGATTTTTTTCCCCCATGAAGAAAATGAGATGAAACAAAAGAAAAGTTTTGTTGACCGGTCTAAAACTGTTTGCATTAAATAAAATTTTATCATTTACTCTCTCTCTCTCTCTCTCTCAAATTCATCGAAATATTAAACTTTTTGTTTTTGATTAGTGTGAAAACCATAAGAATATTTAGTGTGAAATGTCAATTGGAATGAAAGTAAATTTTTGCAGCAATTTTTTTTATGATGAATTTGAGACATTTTGAATAAAATTTTTATGCTCTTTAATGGATGATAATTAATCAAAATCTAATCTAAGTCTAAATCTAATCCAAATTTTTGTTTTATTACAATGCATTGTTGCCGATCGTGTAAATGTATTTAAATGGGAAAAGATATTTAAAATGTTTCGTTAGTCCGGTATGGTCTAGTGGCTAGGATACCTGGCTCTCACCCAGGAGGCTCGGGTTCGATTCCCGGTATCGGAATATTTTTTTTTTTTTTTTTACCGTTTTTACCAAAGTCCAAAATTTCTCTGGGTCAATGAACTTCTCTCGAGAATTTTGATCAGAACGTTGGACAAACTTGAAATTCTTTCTTGAGATAATAATTTTTTGGCGTGGCGAAAAAGCAAGTGGATTGGGAGGGGAAAAAAAAATAAAAAAATAAAAAGTAATGTGCGATGGCCGGGAATCGAACCCGGATCAACTGCTTGGAAGGCAACTATGCTGACCATTACACCACCATCGCACTTGATACAATTTCTCTGACATCTCGACATGGTCTACATGCTCAGAAATCTAATATTCTTCTATATAATGCAAATTAATTATTTTACAAAATTAAAATAATATTTGTCAGAGTGTATAATAATTTTGAAATATTTAAACATTTTTATAATATTTATCTGAACAGTTTTCAGGAACTTTGTGAATTGTGGAACAATCAAAAAGAAAATTTTACACTCTATTCGTAAATAGTGAAACGCAAAGTTTTATTTCAGTTGAATCATTTATTTATTTTTCCCTTTTTTTTGGTCAGCCATTTTCATTCCGCCATTTTGAATTTGAATCTATAATTTGAGTTTCCAAAAAATTGGATCGCGTGGCTGAAATCGTGGATGAAATATCGGGACAAGCGGATGAAAATTTAAAAGGAAGTCCAATCGGTTAAATTAATATTTTCAATATTTTTTCGTAGTATTGTGAAAAAAAATATTCCTAGACAATCTCGGGATTTAACTAAAATTCTCGTTAAACGTTCGATTTTTAAAGCTTGGTCAAACGAAAAAACAATGGAGGTTCACGAAGGATTATTTTCATTATGTTAATCCTTCCATTCATGAGCTCACACAGTCAGTATAAAACTGCATGGATTAGGCTTTGAAAATCCCCTGAAAACCCAAACAATTCACCATAAACATGAGAATGAAAAAAGTTGGGTTATTGGCAATATCTCGACGTTAATAATACGAGAGACCATCGTAAATGTATCTATGCAGGGAGGAAACTTGATTTCGTGATTGCTCACACACATATATATATATATATACATAATTTCGATATCAAGGATATTATAAATGTGCGTTTAGCAGATCGAACCGTTACGTGTATCAAAACGAGCATCAGTGACGAGGCACGATGGATTACGCCGTGAGCCTGTGCATATATATATATATATATATATATATATATATATATATATATATATATATATATATATAACGGAAGAAACACCTTAGGAAGATAACAAAGTAAATAAAATTCTTGCGGGATTCAGATATCAATTGTGAATCCCTTAAGAATTTTTTTTTTTCCCCAAAAACGTACGACACACTACAAAACAATTATCCAGAAGCCTTTTTTACCGGCTGAGTCGGTTTCGACGTTCTCAAGGAGATGCGCTGCTACTCACCTGGTAAAACAGATTTCGAGTAAGCCACTGTGAGTGCGAGAGAGAAAGCGGCTTTTACTCCAGTGCCAAAATTCTCATAAACGGTTGATCTTTCGGACAAACTAAGAGAACGACGAACTGCACAATTTTTTTAAGCAGTTCGTGGCTCTTCGTTTTAGTCCGAAAGATCAATTCGTTTACGAGAATTTTGGTAATGGAGTAAAAGCAGCTTTCTCCCTCGCACTCACAGTGGCTTACGCAAGATCTGCTTTACCGACTGAGTGGCAGAAAACATCGTCTTAAAGTGGATGTCTAAATCTCCTCTGTCGGTAAAACAATTAATGGTCAAGGCGTAAGTACGAGAAACGAATTCAGACGGTGCGTCGTTCGTTGATACGAGAGAGAAAGCCAAGTTATGTGTGCTCAGTAACTTCTTATCTCGTTTCAATCAATTTTTTTTTCAACAAAAATACAAATACATCACGACAGTTACCTGTTTTATCGACCGGGGGAACTTTATTATTTATTAAGGTGATGTGCTATGCCACTCTGTCGGTAATAAAAACTGCCTTTCACTTTGCTCCGAGAGATCATTAGGAGAGTTTTAGGCCCGACAGTAAATCTAACTTCCTCTCTCGAACTCAAAACTAAACTAAACTGAACTAAAAAACTATTTTATCGACTGAGTAGTAAGCACATTACCCCTTAAGCTAATATCAAACAATATTTTATTGACTTGAAATCATAAAAACATTTTGTTTAATTTTTTTTTTGTTGCTAATCATAATTTACGATGTTTTTTTTTCACATTTTTCCTGGTCCTTAGAGAGAGGCCCCCACCTTGTATTATTAACGCATCGTCGAAAAAGTGTTAAATTAGATTGATAAAATAATTACACCTGTCAGAGTCTCATGTAACCCCTTAATTAAATACACAAAGTACATAGGAAAAAGTGACGCTTGCGTGGTAATTTACGCAAACGTCTGTGTCATTAGATATAATGCATTTGCATCTGGAAGAATTTGCATATTGCGTGTTTGTGAGGGAGAGAATGGGAAAAGCCTCGCGTCTCGACTATTATGAGAGATTTTTCAAGGCTTGAAGCTTTTCGTATATTATTCATCAGCTCAACTCCATTCATGGGCGCTAAGTGAGTAGATAATTGCACAAAGCTTGTAATCGGATTTCCTTTATTAAAGGAATTATAGATCGACTCTTCGCATTGTAACTTTTGACCCTTTCGAGCTTGACACTACCAAAGAGCTTCGAATTTATATCACGTAGGATAAAACGAAAGATTTGTTTCCTCTCGTGAAGTAATTTATATGCCTCTTTGATACAAAAGTCGAGACTTACATGTCCAACTATTGTGCTTCATCGATCTCGCGTGCTCGTTGCCTCTAAATTCTCGATGTTTTTTTTTTTTTTTTTTTTTTTTTTTCTATCCTTCCAACCGGAAAAAGGTATTTACGACGATCACTCTACGACGATATGGGAGTTTCTCTCTTCTCCAAGATTTCTCGTTCCTCATCTTCTTATCAGTTTTGTGTCTCTCAAAGTTGAAGAATTTATAGGGCGTCCTATCTACACTATTTTGTGATTTTTGCAATTCAGTACTAAAGGACTCTGAGAATTAAGTAAAATGAATGAGAGTATAAAGACAAACTATTTCTTGCAACTTAATTATAAAATAGACAAAAATAATTAAATTTATTAATTCAATCAAGCTAATAATATCATTTGAATCTTCGATATAAATTTATCAATTTTTTTCAATATTATTTAATTGAATTAAATATATCCGTTAAAATAATACTCTAAAAAAAAAAAAAAAATGGCGCTGTTTATAGAATAATTAATTTATCAAATTTATTTAAAATTATTGGAAAAAAAAAAGCAATTTTTACACAATAATTTGTAATTCTGTTGATCATAAAATTATTTTTTAATTGGATAATTCATCTGATTGAAACTCGTATCAAAGTCCCGATGAGGATGACAAATTGGACTTGGAACTGCAACTGCAATGTCATCAAAAGCCCACAAGTGAAATTGTTCCTGCTGGCGTTAGAGCTTCATCGCCATTAACGTACTGTCGTTGCTTATTACTCGGCTCTTGTGTGTCGCCAAACTTTCTACATACGTAATACACCCACACACACATATCTATCTATCTATGCATATATATATGTATATATGTGTATATATACATATATATGTGTTTATATATATATATATATATATATATATATATATATATATAGTTAAATGGCTGCAAAAGGATTCTTATTTATACGGCAATGGATTGAACATCAAACGGTTCCAATATAACGTTCTGACGGTCATCTCTCTCGTCTGATGGCGAGGACATAGAAACGTTTCGAGGGGGGTGAGGAAGGGGTGTATGGCTTGACCTGGAAGCATCGAGGAATGGCAATCACGTTGATAGGATAGTAATACAATTATCACCTGGGCAAGAGGGCCGATACAGTGGATCGTCTATGAGCGTATAATTAGTGCAAGGGAATCGGATGAAACGAGAGACGGCTATATTGGGAAGGGGTCCAAGTTGGCTTAGGGGTGGGGGATTGCAGTTCACATAATGGTGGTGAGCAGTGCAGAATAGTGCAGAGTGCTCTGGTTGTAGTTTGTTCTAACTATATATATATATATATATATATATATGTATATATATATATATATATATATATATATGTATATATATGTATATATATGTATATATATATATGTGTATATATGTATATATATATATATATATATATATATATATATATATATATATATATATATATATATATATATATGTAATATGTTCGTCATCTAAAACCACAAGATATAAGCCCTGTATAGTCTATACGCCCTTATGTTTTTCGACCATCCATGTACATATGTATATAGCTTTAGGGGACCAAGTATAATGCCATGCAAATAGTATACCTCATCGCTCCCACTGATGCTCCAGGGCCCAGTTAACATTGCGCACGACCAATAGAGAGGGCATTCATTCCGCTAATGCATCCGAGGGAAGAGAGAGAGAGAGAGAGAGAGAGAGAGAGAGAGAGAGAGAGAGAGAGAGAGAGAGAGAGAGAGAGAGAGAGAGAGAGAGAGGGATGGTAACCTTCACCGGGTTATATTAGATT
>OY769905.1:2810069-2822569 GCA_963669185.1 Dyspetes luteomarginatus
GGGGTCGAGGAGGAGGGGTGGTATTTATTCTCCGGTGCACGAACGAAATGAACGAAACGAGTATAAACGCGCCATTGCTGTTTTTCCCTCGTTGCAAATTGGCCAGAGAATCTCGAATGAACGAATGATTTCTCTCATCCTCGTATATACCGCGAGAGAAATGCGTGCGGATGATGTTGATATTTTTTTGTTTTTTTTTTTTTTTTTCATCCCCCACCTCTAGGTAATTGAATCGAAATCTGGGCAGCAGAGAGTCGATGCGGGGATAAAATTTCAGTCTCTAAATTTGTCGAAAAAATCGAGTCATACGATCGGTCGGATGGGCTCTCTCGCGGATTTAAAAGTTCGTCGAGTTGGGGTGGGTTGAGAGGACAGAGAGAGAGAGAGAGAGAGAGAGAGGGGGTGGATATGGTTCGCGAGAAAATGGAATTAGAGGAGTAAACAGAGTTAGTCGCTCAATGATGCGGACGGGGATTTTCGATTCTCGCTCGTTTTTCCTCATCCTCACACATATATATATATGTGTGTGCATGTATGTATAAAATTACATAAATATGTGTATATATATGTGTCTGTGTGTACATACTAATGGCCTCACCGGGTTGATGGAATTTTTGGTTATTAATATCCGTTGGAAACTGCCCTCGGAAATTTACCTCCAATTAATCGTTCGACTCGCATGCGTGCATTTTTTCGCTATTCGCTCGAATCGATCTTGCTCCGGTCAAAATGATATCATGTTCGTTTTTTTTTTTTTTTTCCCCCGAGATCATTACACACCCGGAAAACATGGCGACGATCATCGCGAAATTATCCATTTATGCATGGAATTAGAGGAGTAAACAGAGTTAGTTGCTTTATGATGCGAATGAGATTTTCGATTCTCGCTCGTTTTTCCTCATCCTCATATATATATAAAATTACATAAATGTGTGGATGTGTCTGTGTTTGTGTGTACATACAAATGGCCTCACTGGGTTGATAGAATTTTTGGTTATTAATATCCGTTGGAAACTGCCCTTGGAAAATTATCTCCAATTAATCGTTCGACTCGCATGCGTGCATTTTTTTGCTGTTCGCTCGAATCGATCTCGCTCCGGTCAAAATGATATCATGATCGTATTTTTTTTTTTTTTTCACGAGAGCATTACACACATGGAAAACATAACGACGATCATCGCCAAATTATTCATTCACGTAGTCACATTTATAGATGCGACCTTTTTATAATTCCATTTTTTTTAATCCAAAGTACCCAAGCATCATAAATTTGAATAATAATGAAATTTTTTCTCGTGATTTAGTGAAAATGATCTATAAATTTCATACGAGTACAATATATTTCTAAATTTCTAGAAATACACATCAATTAATAAATAATTAAGGGCTCAAACGATATTAGTGAAGATATTAAAGGGACAAAAAATGAATAACTAGTATATAGAAAATAACTAAAAAATTGGTAATCCCAATTTAACCCTTTATCTTCATCAATACAAGTCCATCACTCGAGGTACGAAATTGTGGAGATTCTGACTCATACCGTATGACCTCTATAAATGACATAATATTTAGAATTCTTTATCAATGCAAGTCGATCACTCGAGGCACAAAATTGTCGAGATTCTGACTCATACCGTGTGACCTCTGTAAATGACATAACATTTAGAATTCTTTATCAATGCAAGTCCATCACTCGAGGCAGACCGTATGACCTCTGTAAATGACATAATATTTAGAATTCTTTATCAATGCAAGTCGATCACTCGAGGCACAAAATTTTCGAGATTCTGACTCATACCGAGTAACCTCTGTCAATGACATAATATTTAGAATAACCCTGCGTCCATATAGAATCGAGTGTAGAGCTCGTTGAATTTGCAATAGGAATAAATGGATTCTTGCACGATACTGCATCTGCTGATGATGTTAGGGGAGGAAGAGGAAGAGTAAGAGAAGGAGGCGGAGGAGGAGCGTGTGGGGGTTGGTTTGCGGCAAAATATTGATCAATCACGTGTAATGACGTCCTCTCTAGTACGTTATAATGTGTGGACCGTGGCTCTGGATAGACAATAGACGCGTCTAGATGTTCGAGGAAACGTCCATACATGCAAGCCCCGGAGGGTTATATCTCTACATCCCTCTCTCTATATACATATATATATATATATATATATATATATATATACTCCTATCTATATACGTGCCATTGTAGAGAGGTTGCCATGTAGTGTTAGAGTTATAGGATGACTCGAAACAGCCTCGGGGTTCAACTCTCGCGATTTCGCCCGAGTAGTATTCGGACGTAAAGGGCTGTACTTCCGGTGCGTGTTGCCGCATCAATTGTTATTAAACGGCAATGATTATTGGAAGCTGGTGAACCATTCTGTGCTAGAGCGAGACAGAGAGAGGTGGGGGAGAACGAGAGAGAGAGGAGAGAGTGAGAGAGAGAGGAGAGAGAGAGAGAGAGAGAGAGAGAGAGAGAGAGAGAGAGAGAGAGAGAGAGAGAGAGAGAGAGAGAGAGAGAGAGAGAGAGAGAGAGAGAGAGAGAGAGAGAGAGAGAGAGAGAGGAGAGGGGGAGAGAGAGAGAGAGAGAGAGAGAGAGAGAGAGAGAGAGAGAGAGAGAGAGAGAGAGAGAGAGAGAGAGAGAGAGAGAGAGAGAGAGAGAGAGAGAAAGAGAGAGCGGGAGAGAGGGAGAGAGCGGGAGAGAGAGAAAGAGAGAGAGAGGGGGGGGGGAAGTAAGAGGGAGAGAGACGAACTCGCTACACAGAGGCTGAGAGAGATGATTATTACACGAATAGACCATTAACGGTGAAAATCCAACCGTTATATCCGCATAATGATCGATCCTATGTACACGTTAATGCTCGCATGGATATACACGTCGTCGTATCTCGTTTGAGAAATTTCACTAATGCCTGTCACATTGTGTGCCATTGAGCACTATATATATATATATATATATATATATATATATATATATTGTTGAGATATGTGCCATATCACATTTCCAATTATTGTTCGCGTTGCGTATATCCGCTAAATAATTTATAATTGAATTTAGTTAAAAGAAAAAAAAATCAGACATTACATATACGAAAATTATAATGAAAGATTTGAGAAATAATCCAAAAGTTCGTATAATTAGGTACGAATTTTAGGATAAATTCGTGAACGTGATGGTTAAACAGTATTTAATTCAATTGGATTTTTTTTTTTTTAATTTTGGTGTCGAGTATATATACGCTCAACTGCAACAGATTGGCAATGAGCGAATTGTCAAGAGGAATGATGAGGCGGAAAAGAAAAAAAATAATAATAAAATAATAATAATAATAATAATAATGAGAATAATAAATTTATCATCCCTCAATTGGGCTTGGGACTTCATCTCGGGTTATAACGAGACATGACTAGCACACACGTGCATCATCAACTTTATGCAACGCAAAATACATCAACTCTCTCTCTCTCTCTCACTCTCTCTTTCTCTCTCTTTCTCGTGCCATTTGCGAGAGAAAACGAACGAAACGTTGCGGCACATACGTGCATTGGCTTTACATTATATATATATAGTTAGGTAGATATATATATATATATATATATATATATATATATATATATACGTAGATTCTAGAAACGTGATATGCGAGGGCGTAATTCGGTGTGTGCAAGTCATCGGGATCATCCCAGAGCTCGGCTTGGCCGAAGCGCGATGATACCATCCATCATTCTCTTGCACGACAGCCACGAGTATTAGGCCAAAGTGGTGGCGTGATTCTGCTGAACTCGATGCTGAACTCGATACTGAACAGTTTTACTTCCGAACGAGAGGGATAAAGGGCCGGAGGGGTGGGCGGGGGGCTTGGCTATGTGAATAATAAAAAACATGTTCGATGAGTTTTCCAAAGTTGGTCGTTTTAAAATGACGTAACACGATATTATAGTGAATCGGGGTAACTCTATATATGTATATACTTTGAAAGTAAAATGAGCCATAAGATGATGCGGGGTCTGTTTACAGTGCGATACTATTAAAGAATAAATTTATACAGAGGCTGCGCGTTTCATAGAAATATGAATAAGCTGAAAATATTTTTATTTTTTTTCTTTTCATGCATAGGATTTTTTTTTACCGCAAAAAAAAACAAAAAAAAATGGTAGGCTGACGAATCGAGTCGCATTTTGAAGCTTGAACGATTAGGATGAAAATGAGCACAGAGTGTATTTGCAATTCCATCAGAATCAAAAGTTATAGTCATTTTAGTTAAAATAACTTTTTTTTGGCCAACATAATTTTTTTTCGGCGATCATATATCGATGTAACTCTGCCTATTGCCAAATAATGAATTGGTCGCTTTTACTAATAAATCCACTAGTGAAAAAAAACTTGAAAAAAAAAAAAGAAGAAAATTATTTAAAAATTCTAAAAACGTAATTTTTATACTCAATTTTTTTTTTTTTTAAATCATATTTTACTATGTACTCGGAATTAAATTATTCGCTCTCTGGTTATATATATATATACATATCAGTATCTCAAGGGTCTTTCATATCTTTCGTGGCTGTCCACGTGAATTTATCGATCTCTGTCTCGCTTGTAGAGAATCCACCGGTCGTTTCCACGAGAGACTTGACAGCGGCATTCAGTCAGTTTTTTATATTCGCCATGTCCCCAAGCGAGTTGAGAGAGTATAGAAGCGAGATAAGGATAAAGTCGAGAAAAGTTGGTGGGTGTCTCGCGGTCTATAAGCGAGTATGAATTTTTATAACTCGATCTTATCGCAAAAAAGTAATCGTAAGAGGGAAATAGTCGCGGGGGACAGGAAATAAGATGTTTCTTTGTGACCGTATCCGAATTAATGCGAGAGGGGAGAAATTTCAAACGGGCAATTGCTCGCTATATCGATATATACGTATTTTTTTTATATTTCTTTTTTTTTTTTTTATGAGGCGATACTTAATATTTTTTTAGACCCTTTGGGCTTTGAGTAATGGTGAAGATTTTTTTTTTACGAACGAAACAACACCTCTGAGATTCTTGTTAATTTAAAAATTATATTAAACAATAATTTATTTCATTCAGATATATATTTTTATTTAAATTTCATTCGAATCAATTTATTTGCCTGAGAAAAAAATAAAAATACCTTTGACAATTAATTGAGTAATTTGATTATACGTGTCACATGATAATAATTAAATATACGAGCCAATAAATGTCAAAATTGTAGGTAGTTGGCTAGAAAATATTATTTTTTTTATAAATAACTATAAAAAAAATTCTCCTCCAGTTACTCATTGATAATATGAGATGGGGTACAGTTATTGGCAAATTAGGCTGATGTGACTCAGTCATTGGCATACTCTTATCTCACTTGATCCAACTTTGATTGAATGCAGAGACTGCCAATAACTCCCTCATTACCAATAATTTCACTATTTTATTATTTTTTGTTAATTCAATCAGGACAACTCGATATTTGCCATATTTTTTCATGTGCTGGTAAAAAATTTAGATTTTCGAGTTAAAAAAATGTAATAATTTATGACTGAAAGATATTTATTGGACTATCTTGAGAGTGAGGCCAGTAAGGCAGCGTGGCCGAGCGGTCTAAGGCGCTGGTTTTAGGCACCAGTCCGAAAGGGCGTGGGTTCGAATCCCACCGCTGTCAAATTTTTTTTTTTTCCACACATAACAAATTTTGCTCTCTCACAAAGTTCTGGGGAGACCGAAATGTCAATGTGAGGCGAACACAAAAAGGCACGAAAATAAGACGAAGTCTCGTTATTCATTTTCTCTCGTTGTGCTGGTTCTACAATGCCGACAGTAATCAATAATGCGCTTATTGCGAAATGAAAACGGACGTATATCTCGTTTCAGATAATCAAAGATAATCAAAGCAACTGATTTGACTTAATCGATTTAATTAACTAAATGTTTGAAAAAAAAAAAAAAACAAAAGGTCCCACCGAGATTTGAACTCGGATCGCTGGATTCAGAGTCCAGAGTGCTAACCATTACACCATGGAACCGTCGAAAAATCAACGAACAATTTATTTATAAAAGTCAATTTGAGCAATGTTAATTAATTTTATTAAAATCCTTCGATAAATATATCGAAGGATGTTTATAAGTTTGTTCTCCAATCAGCAATCGATTACTCATCATCGATGATCACATTGAGCTCATAAAGCAATATTTATCTTACCAAATGCCAAGTTTATTCATAATTATATAACTAATAATCGTTACTTTAGGTTTTTGTTCACGAGCTACTTGTCGTTACCTCGAGTTTCGTTTTGCTCGTATTCGCTCGTGATATCGGAAATTTTTTGCTGGACAATATATAATAGTTTGAGCCACGTGATATCTCACGTACTTCACACCTACAACACGAGATTCAGAGCCCAAATTATTGAGATTAAAACTCAAAATCCACGTATACTCATATGAAGCCATCAACTTGGCAGCTGTTTTTTATCTACTTCTTTCGTACAGTTTTTATCACGAGCGGGGATGTAGCTCAGTGGTAGAGCGTTCGCTTTGCATGTGAAAGGCCCCGGGTTCGATCCCCGGCATCTCCAATTTTTTTCATCTTTTTTTTTTTTTTTCTCAAACAAAATAAATATAAGTAAATCTATAAATTTGATTTAACCCAAACCCAAGGATTTGTTTGTTGCATATTTATATTACATTTCGTATGACATGGAAAATTTATACGTCTCTTAGTTCATACCAGAAAACTCATTAGAGTATTTTATTCCAATATAAATGTACGCATTACAATAAATAATAATAATAATAATAATAATAATAATAATAACGCCAACTACTAAGCAATTTTCATTGCTTTCTTAGTTCACAGCAGGCGTGAACTAACTTCAGCTTTTTATTCAATTCTCGAAAACACGTCATATCTCTTCCAATATATATATATATATACATATATATATGTATATAAACCTGCCATGACTGACGTGTTTTACGAAATAAAATGAAGCGTACGAATGTGCTGACTGAGAGAATTATATATTATGTATTGCGCGTGTGGAAAAATGCCGAGACCAGACGTTTCTCCACATGCAAAGTGAAATATGCATTGAAATCAGCCGAGGGTAGTCGAGGAGAGAGGGGGATAAAAGAAGGATTCGATGTATGCAAACGAGAAATGAGAGAGCACACACGCGACCAAAGAGATTGAATGGTAATAGTAATCGATTCGTCATATGCAAAAACGTTTCGATATGAAAAAGAGAGAGAGAGAGAGAGGGAGAGAAGAGACGAAAAAAGAGATAGAACAGGCAGACACGAAAAGAAAACGAAGGCAAAAGCCCACTTGTCAACGCCCGGAGCGGGAATTTTCGTTGCTCTCGCTTGAAAGAAAGATGCTATCATTTGAATTGCCACAGAACTCTCCACGATGATATGACGACCAATCTACGTACAATATATACATATATATATATATGTATCTCGATCAAATATAGGAAGAATAATCGCGTGTGATATCCCGTGAAGACTGTCCCCTTTCTACGTAACATTTCGCCTCATTTCATCGTATTAATCTTGGCGAATGTTGATAAGGGGAGAAAAAAAAAAGAAATTCGTTAGAACTCGGATATATCACAAGCAGACACGAAGCTGCGATGTCAAATATATTATTTGGACAGTTGGATAAATTGCAACAGTATAGCAGTAAATATATTAAATATATTAACAAATGTACGCAGTTTATGAAAATAATTTAACAATAAATATAATTGAAATTTCATTACTTTTCAATAAAAAATTTAAATTATGAATTTATTTTTGTCATTTAATATTTCACTATAATAATATTTCAATAATATTTCACGGGGAGAAAAAAAAAGAAATTCGTTAGAACTCCGATATATCACAAGCAGACACGAAGCTGCGATGTCAAATATATTATTTGGACAGTTGGATAAATTGGAACAGTATAGCAGTAAATATATTAAATATATTAACAAATGTACGCAGTTTATGAAAATAATTTAACAATAAATATAATTGAAATTTCATTACTTTTCAATAAAAAATTTAAATTATGAATTTATTTTTGTCATTTAATATTTCACTATAATAATATTTCAATAATATTTCACGGGGAGAAAAAAAAGAAATTCGTTAGAACTCCGATATATCACAAGCAGACACGAAGCTGCGATGTCAAATATATTATTTGGACAGTTGGATAAATTGGAACAGTATAGCAGTAAATATATTAAATATATTAACAAATGTACGCAGTTTATGAAAATAATTTAACAATAAATATAATTGAAATTTCATTACTTTTCAATAAAAAATTTAAATTATGAATTTATTTTTGTCATTTAATATTTCACTATAATAATATTTCAATAATATTTCACGGGGAGAAAAAAAAGAAATTCGTTAGAACTCCGATATATCACAAGCAGACACGAAGCTGCGATGTCAAATATATTATTTGGACAGTTGGATAAATTGCAACAGTATAGCAGTAAATATATTAAATATATTAACAAATGTACGCAGTTTATGAAAATAATTTAATAATAAATATAATTGAAATATAATATAATATAATTGAATAATATTGAATAAATATAATTAAATTTTCAAATTATGAATTTATTTTTGTCATTTAATATTTCACTTTCACTGTGTATACATTTCAAAATTTGAGCAATCATTTTATGATAAAAAGTTTTAACACGCGATTACTGAAAAAATAAAATAAAATTATAGTAAGCTGTAAATTTACAATTGCCACTTGGCTCATTGGACCAGAATTTATTTTCACTGAATCGCCGATCATTCTTTACGATATATATGAATGTCCAATTGTCCAGTCAATGATGCAACATAACGTGACGATTTTTTTTTTTCTGGCACGAGAAAGGGGAAATAATAAGATAAAAGGAGTTGCTAAAAATTCGTAAAGGAATTGGAAAAAAAAAATTCTGTCGTCACGGGTGTCTGTGCGTGTCGTAAACAACCCGAACAGATCGTATATAGATATATGTATACATTTACACTGTCCGAGCTCAGGGTACTTGGATATCGTGATTTATGTAAAAAAAATCGTAAATTCGTCTCGGACTTTGAAATCTAATAGAGTCTCTTGGCATTACGATTCGAGGCCTCTCTCTCTCTCTCTCTCTCTCTCTCTTTCGTGGACTCGCGATATTCAGAGTTATATCCGGTTAGATTTGGAAATGCGAGGGTTGAAAAAGATCGCTGGATCCCCTGTCAGTCGACCGTTATAATATTCTGTCCGGCATTCAGAGTATAGAGAGAGAGAGAGAGAGAGAGAGAGAGCTTTTTTTTTCGTCATGCATACTTTTCGTGTTCCCAGATTTTATATTATTTTATTCCGATGCTGTCCCCGACGAGAGGGACAAAAAAAAGGCGTAACTACGTGAAAACAAAATAAAGAAATCTCGACTCGTGCGAGCATGGAAATATTGAGTATTATATATATATATATATATATATATATATATATATATATATATATATACTATATGGGATTTTGACCCCCAGGAAAAAATGTCTTTGGGGTCAGCACTGGAGCGTATGACCATTTTTCTCACCCCGCTCGCGAAATATAGCGCGACAATTTTATTTACGAATATATTTTATTGTTATATCCTATTGGTGTTTTCTCTCTCAGTGTATGTCGAATTTTCATGCTTGTATAAATATACATATCGCTATAAAAATCATCTCGATCACGTCATTTCTTAAAAAAAAAAAAAATTCCCAATTTTTACTGCAATGAATTTTTCTATATTCAATAATCCATCTTCTATTTTACATAAATCAAAATAAAATATTTATTAGTCTCAAAAAATTTCGTGGAGAAAATTAAAAAAAAAAAATTATTAAACAATAGTGATGTTTTCTCATTCTAAATATTCCTTATGCTCGCGTCCATCAAAGAGGGCAGCAGTTCATTTATTGTATGCACAGAGATGAGAGAACGATGTTTTTGTGTTTTGTTACTTTCGAGTTTTTTTTTTTTGTTTACTCGCGAACGAGACCGAAGAGACGCGGTCCGAAAGGCAACGTGGCTTTCAGAGTCTTAAATATTTAGTCGGCTAATTTTCGGCGAGGATTTTTAGAGCTTTTCGGGCATCACGAGAGAGAGAGAGAGAGAGAGAGAGAGACCAAGACCAAGACCAAGAATTGTAAAGAAAGCTGGAAAAAATGGCGATGGAGGGGGAGAAGTGGACCTGACAGGGGTGTGGGCAAGGGGGGGGGGTGAACGGGGGTTGAAATGTCCTCCAGACTGAAATAATAATGAGAGGCGCCAGGGCCCTTTAATCACGATATTAAACATTTACGATTGCCTACGTTGGAAGAAAGAACGAAAGAGAGAGAGAGAGAGAGAGAGAGAGAGAGAGAGAGAGAGAAAGAGAGAGAGAGAGAGAACATGGAAAAGCGAGAGAGCGTGGCTTGTCTCTCGTCGCGCGCCTTGAGACTTTTCACGCGATCCGATCTTTTCGCTTCTTTTCTTTTATTTTTCCCTCATTCCTGAGTCCTTCCATGTACAGAGCGAATAGGGCGTCTCGTACGCTCTTCTTATTTATGCTTTGCGTTTATCGTTTGTATATGAGCATTCGCCGTCGAAAGCTTTCATCAGAGCAACTTCGTGCGGCAATAAAAAATGAAAAAAATGAAAAAATAATGCCAATCGCACAATGTCCTCGACACTTAAAAATATTGGATACGAAGAAGAAGAAGAAGAAGAAGAAAAATAATTGCTTTTGATATATATAATTTTAAAGAAACTGAATTGATGACAAAAAATTTAATTTTTTATATATTTTCCATATAAAAAATATTTCAGTTACTTTATTTTTTCTCGCATTGTCACACGAGCTCTCGATTTTTTTTTTGGGTTTTTTTGGTACTTTTGGAATGATGAGATTCCGGGTAAAAAAGAAAAAAAAATCTACCATTTTTCTCGATGGTCAGACGTTTTGCTATCGCGAGATTATGTCCCACGCAGCTATATTGATGACAGTCCGTGAATTGTACACAAACATACACACACACACACACACAAAAATATACACATGTATACATAGGTGTGTACATATTCTGTACTCTGGTTGATATAACGAAAATCTGCACGTGCTCGGACCAGCCTCAATCTAGTTCTCGTCCGTTTGTTTTGCCTCCACCACAATTTGTCATCCATTGTCTCTGTTGAGCACACAAACAAACACACGAATCCTCGGCACCCACTCACGAATCTCTCATCCGTGCTAAGCGTTATTTACGGTTTCGAAGTTGGTTGATTAATAATTTCGCTTTTTTTTTTTTTTTTTTTTTTCTCTATTTTTTGTTTCGTTACCTTCCACACGCAGGATTCTCGAACGATACTTCAAATTCGTTGACACGTGCTGAAACACACATGCACAAAAATATATATATATATGCGAGCCACTACATCAGCCAGTATATATATATATATATATATATATATATATATATATATATATATATATATACATATGTATGTGTGTGTGTGTATATGTATGATCCCTCTGACTCGAGTATGCTCGAGTTTTTTTTTTCTTTGGAAAGTGCGAATTTTTTGAGCTGAAATGCCTCAGATTCGTTTTTCTTTTCCTCTCAGCGAATTCGCAAACGATTCAGTGTCTGCTGCAAGCTGACCAGTCAGGATAAAAAATGACTTTTTGCTAAAATGTTGAAATCATGGCGGAAGATTCATACACGTGAATCTGACACATTTGAGATTAAGGGCGAGGGATAAATCGTAGCAAAAAAAAAAAATTATATATAGGAATCTGTATATATATATATATATATATATATATATAACATTTTTTAAATCGTGTATTGGATGCAAAGAATTTATGATAAATCGTTCAAAGATAATGAGATTTTTCGATCTAAATAGAAATATGCCAGAAAAGGACTTGACATTTTTTTTTTTTTTTCATTCCTATCAATTGACACTTGTCATACGATGAATTTGAAAAATTTCTTGTCATGTCCTCGTCAGGATTAACCCGAAGTGATGTAAACTCGAGGACGAAAGCGAGAAATGAATTTAATATTCGAAAATTGGCGGGGGTAACCCGATTTTACGGAACGTCGCGTTCAAACGCCTATAAGCATTACAAATATGATTTTCTCGTAGCGTCAAAATTGGGAGATCGACGAGGGACGCGAGAAAGAGGGTTGAAGGGCTCGAGTAAAGTGAATATGAGCCAAAAAGCACTTTAACCGGATACGTCTCTTTTTCAGTTTTTTTCCACTTTAAGTCGAGGCGAGTGAACTATCGAGTTATACATCCGACGTGGATTTGCCTGACTCGATTTTCATCCTTGGCATAAATACATACACATATATATATATATATATCTGTCTACTGTCTGTCCAGAAATGAGATAATCGTTGCGATATTGATTACAGTAAAACACAAAAGACAAATACAAATTTCGCTATTATT
>OY769905.1:2827569-2955137 GCA_963669185.1 Dyspetes luteomarginatus
TTGGTCCTTTGTAAAGATTTTTTGTTGTTTTGTTTGAAAATTTGTTTAAGAATTTATCGATGTATTTTTTTAAAATCAATATAATGACAAATCGACTAATTTATTTGGCAACGAAAAAATTGCTTGTGCAAAACTTCAAAAACGTGTGTTTCTTTTTTTTTTGTCGTCTCAAGTATGAATTTTAATTTCGAGCGCAATTAATTAAAACGTACAAAGTCACCCTTGCAATTAAGGGTTAAATAAGACATTTTTTTTGCACACTAAAACGATAAATATTCCAGATAAGCTTCGTGCATTTAAATTTAATTTCTTGCACCAGCTCGACTTTTTTCTGCGCTCTCCTTCTTTTCTTCTCCCTCAGTCTTATATGTATTGTCCTTTTCGCCAATCGCTACCTGCCCACGCGAAAGCCTCTCAAGCCTCTCTCTAGATTTTGCCGGGCTGTTTCGCGCATGAAAAATCGTTCTTCATCCCCTTTCCCGTGAGTGACACGCCAAGAGGGCAAAATTGATTTCCACGATTTCGCGACACGCCATGTTTCCCTCCTCCCCCCTCCCCTTTCTTCTAGATCGCTTCGTAGCGTTGCCACGGTGGCGCGCAGGGTCGACACCGTCTCACGAAATTTTACGATCCTCCTGTGAACTTTTTCCCTCTTGGCCCTCTCGCGAGAGCGTCAGGAACTCACGAGGAAGCATCAACGCGCGTTATACGAGCTCGCTTTAACCGCACGAAATTCAGAGGCGTTTTTTCTTCTTCTTTTTTTTTTTTTTCTTATCTTCGTCGTCGAACGTTTCGAGCTTCGTGATGGGAGGAAACGGGGCTGGACCAAACAACAGAATACGTGAGATCTTTTTTCAAATTCGACGTTTATTTTTTTTATTTTTTTTTCACGTGACTCTCGATATTCGCTTTTCTTATGTATCATCTGCAGTAATCTTGCAGGCTGTATAAAAAAAAATCTGCTTGAATCCCTGATAAGGAAAAAGGTACGTACTTTATTGAGGATTTCGTTTACCATTGTCGTCCTTTACACCCTTCACTACCACCCTTATAAAAAAAAATCCATTTATGTAAGGATTTTTGAAAGAGGACTCTTTGTGGCTGTCAGAAAAATGGCATCATTGAAAATATCTCTTTTTCATCTCAAAATTGCAATCGAACCCTTTTTTTCGACTGACATTTTTATTTTTGGAAACGTCGATTTTTTTTTTTAATTTTTCACTCGAGCGAAAAAAATCTGATGATGATGTGAAAAGTATTTTCTTCGTGCTTTAAAACGAAATGTCACGTTACTAAGTCATGCTGAAAGGAAAGACTAATTATCACGACCTTTCTTGGTGACCCCAGTCACACATGCTGGCTTTTCCTATTCTACTCGATTTCTCTCTCTCTCTCTCTCTCACTCTCAGTCTCGATGGGTTAATTTTTTCAAGCATTTTCCAACTTTGACTTCTGAACTTTGACCCTCAAATAATTATCACGACCTTTCTTGGTGACCCGAGTCACACATGCTCGCTTTTCCTTTTCTACTCGATTTCTCTCTCTCTCTCTCCCAATCTCGATGGGTTAATTTTCTCAAGAATTTTCCAACTTCGTGCTTCGCTTGCTACTTGGGATAATTTTTGTCTCTTTGGTGTGTCTATTATACCAAAATGTCTTCCTTGGTTTAACTTAACACGTGTTAAACGCCGAGCCCTCTTTACTATCGCTGAGCTGGGCCAAGAATACATAGAAACCAGCGTAGACGATATGGAAAGACAAGAGGGAGGGTGGAGAATTCATCGTGGCCTAAAATTGCTTCGCTGTAAATAAATTCTGTGCATTTGAGATAAATTCCGAGAGAATCTATTGCAGAAGCGATTGTCGTGAAAAGCCCTGCGGTCTGTTAAAATGCCAACCGGAATTGAGAAAACGGCCCCTTAAGGAATATTTACGGAGACCACAAAGTAGGGAAATGGTTTGTGTGTGACAGACCAAACAACCCTTAAAGGCGACAGTTAAATTTCCATTTTCCTCTCTTCTGTCTTCATTAATTGATCGTACATTTAAAACTCTATTATGAGTTATATTAATATTTTTCTCAAATTAATATAAATTATTATATTTTTTATATTTTATTTTATATTTTTTATATTTTATTTTACGTGATGTAAATTTTATTTTACGTCATCTAAATTTTATTTTACGTGATCTAAATTTTATTTTACGTGAGCTAAATTTTATTTTACGTGATCTAAATTTTATTATACGTGAGCTAAATTTTATTTTACGTCATCTAAATTTTATTTGACGTGATCTAAATTTTATTTTACGTGAGCTAAATTTTATTTTACGTGATCTAAATTTTATTTTACGTGCTCTAAATTTTATTTTACGTGATCTAAATTTTATTTTACGTGATCTAAATTTTATTTTACGTGATCTAAATTTTATTTTACGTGATTTAAATTTTATTTTACGTGATCTAAATTTTATTTTACGTGATCTAAATTTTATTTCACGTGAGCTAAATTTTATTTTACGTGATCTAAATTTTATTTTACGTGATCTAAATTTTATTTTACGTGATCTAAATTTTATTTTACGTGATCTAAATTTTATTTTACGTGAGCTAAATTTTATTTTACGTGATCTAAATTTTATTTTACGTGATCTAAATTTTATTTTACGTGATCTAAATTTTATTTTACGTGATCTAAATTTTATTTTACGTGATCTAAATTTTATTTTACGTGATCTAAATTTTATTTTACGTGAGCTAAATTTTATTTTACGTGATCTAAATTTTATTTTACGTGAGTTAAATTTTATTTTACGTGATGTAAATTTTATTAATAAACTTACACATGAACATTGAATCGATATAATTTAAGGCAAGTTTTGTGCTGTTTCACGTTAGCGAAATATTGTCGAGTTTATATTACATACACGCGCACAAAACTGCCAGAGTTCTCGAGTATGTTTTCACTGATATACGGACAACTTCCGTTTCCGGAAGTTCGCGAAAAGCTTTATAGTGGCAAACTTGATTTATTTCGCGAGGAAGCCAAAACGTTCGTACGACCAAAAGGGTTGGAAATTCTCATTTCTCTCTCTTTCTCATTCTCTCTCATTCTGAATGAGGATCGTGGCAGACTTCTGAACTTTGACCCTCAATCCACTATTCTTCCTTTTCCCTTTGCACCCTTTTCTCTCGATGTCGAGAGAGAGAGAGAGAGAGTTTATGGTAACATGACTTTCACGAGTTGGGACGAAAAAATTGTATCTCGAGGTTGAGCATCGAGAAGATTTCAGAGGCAAACTCGCGTGAAGGAAGAGGAAAGATTACTATTTGTGAGCCGGACAAAAGGGGAAAAAAGTGAGACGATCGTTTGGATGATTCAAATATATATATAGAGGGAAAGGAGAGAACGAGAAATTCTACCAGAGAATACGATAAATTCTCGCATTTCTGTGTCGTATGGCGGCTTATCCAGTCAATTTGTTGATAAACATGACTTAATTATCAATGAAATTTAATAGCTCGTGAACTCTCGAATCCGTCCATGGGGTTATCGCTCTCGCACGATTAACGAACAGTCCCTTCATTGTATATAATTCTCCCAATCGAGTAATTTTTTTTTTCTCCTTTTTTTATCTCATCTCAAAAGCCCTATATAAATATAAAAAATAAAAAATATCACTGTGAGCAAGAGATGTAAACACATCTCGATCGTAATTCGGTCACTCGAAACTTGAATTTAATTAATTACCAATTTTTTTTTCTATTTTTTTTTTAATCAAATAAATTACATTTGTCAAAGAGAAGCATATTTCATTGAAGCGAGATAGAAAAATTATCAATTAATTTTATTTCATCTTGACAAACACAAATGATTTTTCTGGCTGATTTAATTTAATTTTATAATATTTTTATTATTTGATTGTACAATTTTTTTCATTTATAATTTCAATGTAAATTTATGCCGGCTGTACAGTTCAAAGGGTCCTAAAATATTCCAGAAAAAAAGCTGCCTCAAAGGATTTCTTGATTGGCTTCCTCGTAAAAAAAAAAAAAAAAACAAAAAAACGTGCCCGAAACATGAAATCATATTTTTGAAAAAATAAAAATAAAAAAATTGCGAGAATGAGAAATACGCGAACGAGAAAATGTTTCAAAAAAAAATCAAATAAAGCACAAAAGAATAAATTTCCAACAGCAAAAACCCGCAGCAATGGAGAAAACTCAGTGTCGCGCAACCCTTTGACTTTGTGTGGATTGCGAGTACACGTACATTTGCGGATGTTGAGCGAGAACGTAGAGAGAGAGAGAGAGAGAGAAATAGAGAAAAATAGGGAGAGAGAAAAATAGAGAGAGAGAGAGAGAGAGAAAAAGAGAGAGAGAGAGAGAGAAATTAGCTTTTTGAAATAATCCACGTGTGTTATTAGCTACTAAGGGTCGTTTCATGTTCACCGCCCATTGTTTTGTCGCGCTGCGGTGCCTCTCGCGAGCAGGTTTTCTCCAGGGCCTCTCTGTGCCCTGTATGTGCACTTTTATGCCGATACATCAAAGTGGCCACATACATCGACATGAGCGACTCTTATTCTCGTTGTTGGCTGTACCGTGTCGCACAAAAGTTATCGCTCGGGCCAAAGGTGATCTCTATATATTACCTGTGGGCTTTAGAAATCATTTTTTTTTTTTTTTTTTTTCATACTTGCATTTGTTAATTATTTTTGCAGCGATAGCGAAAATCTTTTTTTCATTTCTATATATGTAGAAACTTGACATTGAATAAATTTACAGGATTACAGGATAATTTTCACAGTTTATTTCTATACAAAATTAATTCAATATTAAATGACGTATTGTACAATTTTTTTTTTTTATTGCGAATTAATCAGTTCTTTTTTTAATGATCGCAGCAATTTTTAGTTAATTGCTTTAGAAACCATTTTTTTTTTTTTTTTTTCATACTTGCATTTGTTAATTATTTTTGCAGCGATAGCGAAAATCTTTTTTTCATTTCTATATATGTAGAAACTTGACATTGAATAAATTTACAGGATTACAGGATAATTTTCACAGCTTATTACTATACAAAATTAATTCAATATTAAATGACGTATTGTACAATTTTATTTTTTTTATTACGAATTAATCAGTTATTTTTCTAATGATCGCAGCAATTTTTAGTTAATTGGATATCAAATTTCGCTGTTGATAAAAAAAAAAAGAAAGAAATACGATTTTTTGGAGGGACAATTATTATTTTTTATGAAGCTTTTTCGTTCCAGTGTACTCAGAGTTCACTCATGATTATATACATATATATATATATATATGCGTATAGGTTGGAGAAACCAGCTGGAAAAATGTTAGGTCGAGTATAGGAATGGGAAAGGGGGACACGCATCTCGGAAGCGTGTAAAGAGGAAGACATATAGAGATGTGTGAGTGAGAGAAAAAGCGAGATAGAAAGATATATATATATATATATATATATATATATATATATATATATATATATAGAGAGAGAGAGAGAGAGAGAGAGAGAGAAGAAAAAAAAGCGCATGCACAGCCTCCGGTAGATATGCGGTCGGTGGCTACGTGGCATTGTCACCGGGGCATCCACGTTGAAGTACTAATCAAGAGCTCGCCGCTGTCTTTTAAGATTATTAAAATCCACCAAAGCCTCAAAGTCCTCAAAGGGTTAATTATCCTACGGGTTGTTTTATATTTGGCTGGTTTAGCTTTTACCCAGAGCGATGCGCGTGTCCCCAGGGAACAGATGAGACTTGGTTGGTGAACAGAAACAAAAACCAAATATTCAACAACGACGAGTAGAGAGACTGAGAGAGGGAAAAAAAAAAAAAAAAATGAAAAATAGAGTGAATGAAAAAAAGGTAAAATAAAAAAAAAGAAAAATAAATTCTCGCGACTATTCGGTGAAGCAGCTCGAGCGTTGACAACGAGAGCGAGAAAATTTTTCGTTCGCTTTGCGTGTACACATGGCAAAAAAAAGTAAAGATAAAGGGCGAGAACAGCGAAGAAAAAAACTTCAATGGGGGTTTTTTTTTTTTTTTTTAACATGCTGAAAAATTACGGTTAGCAACAACGACAGATTTTTGCTGCAATTTATTCGCTGTACTTAGCATATTTGTTTATTTTTAAGTTGGGGGAAAAAAAAAAATGTTTTCAAAGCTTAAAATTTTCTCACGGTTATTCTCAACGGACGTCGCACGTCCGTACTAATTATTCGAGACGAGACGAGGAGAGAAAAAAAATTAACTCGACACTGACCATCATAACCTATATATATATATATCAGTGAGGCAGAACTTTTTCATCTGATTTTGAGTCATTTATAAATATAAATTGTGTTTTAAAATGTTTTATTAAAAAGAAAATTTCAAATTATCAACAATTACAGAATAATTATTATAAATTCGAAAATTGTAACGATTTTTTTTTCCCCCAGAATAATTATTTATTTATTTCTATTCAGATATTATTTTTTAATAATTTTCCCAATCGAACGATCGTCTGTTTATAAATAATAAATTCTCCCTCGTAATCTTAGCCAGCAGAATTTTCAAGACTCCTTAACTGACCTGTCCACCGACTCGTTATTTCAAGTATTCGCTAAGTAGGCTCGTATCTAGTAGATTTCTAACTTGACGTTAAAAAATAACTGAACTCACTTTGTCCATTGAGACCGATAAATGGTCATCGGTAGGATATTTCAACGTTCTTAGGACGTCTTTGAATTCTCCTCGCGATTATATATCCTCTCGTTGGAGAATTTTGCACGCGAGACACTCGCCAAGGTGTGTAATATCAAAAGAGAGAATGTAAAAAAAAAAAAAAAAAACAAAACCAAAACAAAACGAACAAAAATAAAAAAATAATATTAATACAAAGATTGAGAGGAGGCAGCAAAAGTTATGTCCAGCATGAGGCTTCATATATGAGAAGACGATATCTCGACGTGCACTTACGCGCGCCCTCCCGGGAGAAAACGAAGCACGAGTCTGAGAGTGCGTGTACTTAGACAAAGTATATAATAATAATAATAATAATAATAATAATAATAATAATAATACATACATACATACATACTCGAAGAATCGCTCCAACAGCTTCGTTGGACGATTGCCAACATTATATAGCCAACAAACTATGAGAAGATCGAGAGAGAGAGAGAGAGAGAGAGAGAGAAAAAGTTGCTGAGTGAACTCGCGTCACTGTACTCTATTCACGATAAAGCTCATAAACGCGCTCGAGAATTATAAAACGAGGATGAAGAGTGTAAAAGCGATGAGAAGAGTTGAAAGAGAGACGAAAAAAAAAATTTAAAAAAAAAAATGAAAGAGGCTAAAGAGCCATCGATATCTGAGACATCCCACCAGACATCATTACACATCTTTAGGGCGTGTTGAAATTCCTTTTCTTTCATACCATTTGAAAAGTAATCCAACTAATTCTTCTCTCACATAATAATCTACTTTGGTCTAATAAATGAAAAAAAAAATAAAACAACCTAAAGAAATTTTATGCTTGTAATGTAAATGTTGAAAATAATTTTTAAAATGGACTCGATTTTTATCAAAATTCATCCGAACGACTTCAATATAAGAAGTAAGAGCATCAAAATGCATTCGCTTACCGAAGATATGATTCTCGCGCTATATATATATATATATATATAAGCACGTGCATTAAAAAGATCGGTGAGTGTCTCGAAAGATGTTGTAAAAATGGCTTAATGCTAAATGCTCACGATTTATGAAACTGTGAAATGTTTTTAAGTTCTTAAAGCATTTATATATTATATATATATATATATATATATATACACAAATATATAAAGGTGTGTGCAGACCTCATGGGCGGGCACGTGCTATGGTGGACACGTTCCCGGAATATGGCGAGAAGAGACATGGATGAGAGGCACGTACGTTATGACCGTATCTCTTCAAGAGACATTTGCTCTCTCTCTCTCTGTCTGGTTTTACACGACCTCTTCTCGTCGTTTATTGCTACTCTCAAACCGACATTCTTCAGATTCGATATGAGTGTAATACGCAATATATATATATATCGCAGCTCGCCCAAACGATCTCGACGATGACTCTCATAATGGAGAGCTTGAGGAATTGAAAATCATTCGAGTTCACCAGGAGGCAGGCAATTTTGAAAAAAAAAAAAAAAAATACATTTACAAATACATATAATTCTATATCTGACCATTATTATTTTATGACCTTTCTGGATAAAGTAGAACGCTCTTAAAAAAAAGTACCAACACATTTTTCAGATCTTGGGCAAAAAAAGAAAAATAAATAAATAAATAGGACAATAAATATTTCGCGATCGTTTATTTTTTTTTATTTTTACATCACTTGTTAGTCAACTCGAGTATCTCTTTGTTCTATCTGCCGCTATAATATATTTTAGTCAGGATCAAATGGTCATGAAAATTTTCGACACAGAAGGCTGAGGGGGCTCGAGGGGAGGGGAAAGGCCACCGTGAATTTGTGCGATTCTCGTTATAACACACGAGCGAGAGAAGAGGAGCGAACATTATCGGATCGTCGTATAGTGTTCTCGTCATCGACTTCTCGAGACGCATTTTAGATGGACGTTTTATAACGTGGCACTAACGGCACCGTGCTTCGACACCGAATATAACGAAAGATGGGGAGAGAGGGGGGGGGGGTAGAGAGAGAGAGAGAGAGAGAGAGAGAGAGAGAGAGAGAGAGAGAGAGAGAGAGAGAGAGAGAGAGAGAGAGAGAGAGAGAGAGAGAGAGAGAGAGAGAGAGAGAGAGAGAGAGAGGAGGGGGGGCAGAGGGAGAGAGGGAACTAGAATAACGTGAGACGAAGGGATGAACAAAGAGAAAATTATGGGGTTATATAGTTAACCCATGAAGAAGAATTTCTTATACAGCCCCATATACACACCTAGTTGAAATAGCAGAACGTCGAATCAGAATAGAAAGTCCTGTCTTCACGTTGCTCTTATCGCTACGACTTGGAACGAAATATAAACGCGATCCTGTTTCACTGCATGTCGTCCCATACTGATATATAACTATATACTCTTTTCTAGCATTAAATCAACCCCGATCGTCTCCTCGTGCACACTAAACGTTCCTAAATGAATCGTTAATCGTTAACTGCTCGGAGCGCGTAACTCACACACGCGATTTCCCTGACCCAAAAGTCCCTTATAAACCGGAAATACCTCGAGTTTTGGCCTCATCTCGTTGCGCTCTCTCTCTCTCTCTCTCTCTGATGTCCAGAAGATCGTCAACGAATCGCTACGAGTAGAGAATACTCTACACTTTGTTACATTGAGCTTCGATATGTTTCCCTCCGTGTTTCTCTCATATTGCAGACCATTTCGAACTGTTCTCCATCCCCGGGATGCAAGAACGATAAACTCATGGGGCTTCTGCAAGAGAGATCCCTCAGGGCTTTATTGCTCAAACTGTGGCAGTGAAAATGTTCACCGACGTTACCACCGTTGATGCCTCACGTTACTTTGCTCGTTTCGTTCCCTCTCACTCAGCCCATATCATTTCGTCGAATGCCGTTGTACGCACAGCAGTAATAACGTACTACAGTAAGTACATTTTTTTTTTTTTTTTTTTCGTCATGATCCGGCAGACTTGACGATCCCTTTGTCCTGGAGGAGTAAAAGGGCGGGGAGTTGAAAGATTTGATGATCCCTGTATACTCTGGTAAATTGGCAATTTTACTCTGGCAATTTTAAATCATTCAACTAAATCAAAAATATGTCGAAAAAAGGGGGGAATATGGATCACTGGAAAATTTGTGTGAAAAAAATGTCTAAAAATATTTCGGTTGTAAGAATTTTCTCGTGAAATCCTTAAACTATTAAATGCAAATGTCTTAGAATTTCGATCTGGTAGAGAGAAATTTTTCGACTCTGTCAAAGAAAGGTATATCTATCTATGTTTATACATGAACGTGTAATAAAAAGGGGTAAATTTCCTGTGAAACTAAGGCTGCTCGTAACGAGGTTAAAAGTGAGGCTAGACTAGGCTTAATTTTTCTACAATGTTGACAAGTTTTACTAATATCGATGACAAACTCATCTAAGCTGCTAATTCTAGTGAGATCATTTTTCCCCAAATCTACCGATCAATTTTTACAAGATTCTCACCCGGCACACCGCAATTTTGAATCGTTCAACTAAATCAAAAATATGTCAAAAAAAGGGGGGAATATGGATCACTGGAAAATTTGTGTGAAAAAAATGTCTAAAAATATTTTGATTGTCAGGCTTTTCTCGTGAAATTCTTAAATTATTAAATGGAATTTAGATCTTAGAATTTCGATCTGGTAGGGAGAGAAATTTTTTGACTCTGTCAAAGAAAGCTATGTTTATACACGAACGTGTAATAAAAAGGGGTAAATTTCCCGTGAAACTAAAGCTGCTCGTAAAGAGGTCAAAAGTGAGGCCAGACTAGGCTTAATTTTTCTACAATGCTGACAAGTTTTACTAATATCGATGACAAAGTCGTCTAAGCTGCTCATTCTAGTGAGATCATTTTTCCCCAAATCTACCGATCAATTTTTACAAGATTCTCACCCGGTAACCCGCAATTTTAAACCATCCAACTGGATTGATTCGTCAGTACTGGACGATTGTCTCTAATAAAGATTTCATTTTTACTTATCCTTAAACCCTCCACGAGTTATTTCAAGGGTCGTTCTTATTAGACGACTCAGATGGTTCATATATTACTAAATCAAAAATATGTCAAAAAAAAATGGGGTAATATGGATCACTGGAAAATTTGTGTAAAAAAAATGTCTAAAAATATTTCGATTGTAAGAATTTTCTCGTGAAGTCCTTAAGTTATTAAATGCAATTTAAGTCTTAGAATTTCGATGTGGTAGGGAGAGAAATTTTTCGACTCTGTCAAAGAAAGGTATATCTATCTATGTTTATACATGAACGTGTAATAAAAAGGGGTAAATTTCCCGTGAAACTAAAGCTGCTCGTAAAGAGGTCACTCGTTTAATTCGTTTCTATGTACGTCTCGCTCGATTCCTCGCTCCACCGACATAATCTTCGAAATATTTTAAATTCCAGGGTTTTATCGACTAACCCAACACGAGTGATCGCGCCTCTACGTACAATGCATACGGCCCATGCATATATACTACATACATATATATAAAGCCACGCTGGGGTATGGACAACATTTTATGATAGACAGTAACAGGTCCGAGGATCGTTAACTCGAGACCAAAAGTTAATTGTCTAGCGTGAAACTTTAGTGACAATTAACTGGATGAAAAAAATATGATTTAGGAGGGGGAGCGAGGATTCCATATAAGGCTTTTCCCCTTTATTTTCGCTTCCAACGATTTTTTCCACTACGGGTTTTTGATTAGGTGGTTCGAGAGTCTACGACTTCCGGTTTTTTTACCGGACCATGGTAAACGCTACCTGCCATATACAGGATAACTTTTTATGATTTTATTGGGGGGTCGTTATGGGGCTACGTGAGAAATTAAAAATGTTTTTTTTTTTTTTTTTTTCGTTCGTCTAGGAGAGGGAGAGAGAGAGAGAGAGAATTTGCTTCGCGAGACGTTTTTCGTTCTGTATTGTAATATGGTGTATAAACAACGTTGAGTAGTCAGTAAGCATCGCGGAATCGAGTCCACCCGGTTACGTTTAATCGTAAAGTTTGATAATCAAAATTTAATCGAGCCCAATCCTTTAACGATCTTTACCGTCCATTGTATCTACATATATACGTATATATATATATAGTATATATAGGTATATAGGGTATATACGTATATAGGTATATACATATATGTATATCTATTATATAGTGCCTGGCCAGCATGTGATACGCGTTCAATTGCGGACTTTAATGGACAATTACTCCGAGAGAGAGAGAGAGAGAGAGAGAGAGAGAGAGAGAGAGAGAGAGAGAGAGAGAGAGAGAGAGAGAGAGAGAGAAAGAGAGAGAGAGAGAAAGAGCGCAGGAGGCTTTAAAACATATGCCGAGGACACCTCTCGTCGAGAGAGACAAAAGTTACCCCTGAAAGCGATGATGCGTCATTATTATCGTCGACACGTCATTAACTTTGCTCGAAAACGGTCCAAATCTCCAACCCTTTATCTCTCTCACTCTCATGGTCACCATATTGGGGATTTTAATGCCAAACTAAAGTCCTAAACCGAAAACGGTTTGGAGTTTGTACAGAAGCTGCGATAAAATTTTTGGTTGGTTTAATTTTACAATGGAGGGGGCAGTCAGGCAGGCATGAACCCTTTTAAACATTTTGCAATTCTCTCTCTCTCTCTCGTTTTTTTCTCTGTCTTTATGGATCAGCTCGAGTTTCAAAGTCTCCTATTTCCTGCTCTACATATACCAGCATCGCGATTTTAAATGCTAAAACAAACGTAGCTCAGCCAGCAAGTACAAAATCAACGAGCGAAAACCCATTCGGGCTTTTAAATTGGGAAATGAACACCAAAATTGCTACATGAAAGACCTCGTTTGCAATAAAATTTTCTTCCAGGCATTTGAACGAAATAAGTATTCTGTATATTATTGCATGCTGGATATTTTAAAATTGATGCGAATAGGATGTAAAAAAATTGACCAACTTGTATTCATTTTATTTGATTTAATAAATTATTATTTCTCTTTTTTCCCGTTAATGAACATTTTTTGAAGGATGGAACTTTTACGTGTATGCCTAAAAAAAATATTTTACGGTCAATGGGGGTCATATATATTTTTAAAAAATCAAAATTCTATTTTTCCACCATTTTCCCCTGCGGTAAAAAATCTTAAAGACTTTTTCCATTTCTGTTCCATTTTTGCTGCTTTTATGAGACCTTAAAAGCTTTGTTGTGGATACTTAAGTATTTGCACTTAACTCTAAAAAAAAAACAATGCTTAAAGTTGTCTTCTTCGTCGCCTTTTTCTTCATCACCGCATGTTGGGTTAGCTCGAGGGAAGCCTTGAACTTGACTAATCGAGTTCTGCTGCTGGTGCATTTAAGCGTTAAGAAAATAATGATCATAGCCTCGGGCTGCAACAAGAACTTCCTCCTAGTATCGCATATATTATATATATATATATATACGTGGAGTAAGTAAACTCGAGAAATCTGAAGATGAAAGCATACTAAAAAATTGTTAAAAAAAAAAAACCAGCGAATATGGAACAGTGAGAGTCGCCAAAAGAACCAAAAAGAATCTTCTCTTCAACTGACCCATCAAAGCTTTTTCCATCTTTTGCTCGTTCTCGTAAATAATAAATCAACTCCAACGAAAATGATGACTTTTAACCCCCACAGGCTTCAATTAACGCGTTTAGTTTTTGACACGTAATCTCTATTATTATTTCTAGCACAAAACTCAAATCCATTTACTTATACTAGAATTGATTACGCGACTATATTTACGTTCTATCGCATTAAAGCAGACTAAAAAATTGTTTAAAAAAAAAACCAGCGAATATGGAACAGCGAGAGTCGACTAAGAACCAAAAAGAATCTTCTCTTCAACTGACCGATCAAAGCTTTTTCCATCTTTTGCTCGTTCTCGTAAATAATAAATCAACTCCAACGAAAATGATGACCTTTAACCCCCACAGGCTTCAATTAACGCGTTTGGTTTTTGTCACGTAATCTCTTTTATTATTTCTAGCACAAAACTCAAATCCATTTAGTTATACTAGAATTGATTACGAGACTATATTTACGTTCTATCGCATTAAAGCAGACTAAAAAATTCTTAAAAAAAAAACCAGCGAATATGGAACAGCGAGAGTCGACAAAAGAACCAAAAAGAATCTTCTCTTCAACTGACCGATCAAAGTTTTTTCCATCTTTTGCTCGTTCTCGTAAATAATAAATCAACTCCAACGAAAATAATGACTTTTAACCCCCACAGGCTTCAATTAACGCGTTTGGTTTTTGCCACGTAATCTCTATTATTATTTCTAGCACAAAACTCAAATCCATTTAGTTATACTAGAATTGATTACGAGACTATATTTACGTTCTATCGCAGCTTCACAATTCTCGTTTCATCGGCAAGGGTTAAAAGTTCAAATGATCAACTTCTTCCTCTCCGTTCATCGTATATCAACGTTTGTACTTTGTACACTGAGGCTTCCGCTTGTTTTTTCCAGCCCTGTTAGTTACATATAGATGAAAAAAAAAACGCCACAGAGAGAAAGAGGCTGAGGGCAAAAAAAAAGCACGAGAAAAAAAATCTCTGTCGCTGTTTTGTTGGTAAAATTCTGCCAACTGGCGCTCTCTCTCTCTCTCTCTCTCTCTCTCTCTCATTTTGTTCGGCTCGTCAGAGGATTCGCTAGCGCACAATGGGGTAGAAAACAAGGGAAGGCTCTGGCACATCAAAGTACCGGAAGTTATGGGGGGATGGGAGGGTAGGAATGGGCCAACTCTCGGTGCATCCGGCCCAGACTGATAATCATCTGAATGAAATACTTTGTAATCGTTAATTACAAGCGTGCGCTCATTGTGCGCGCGCACCCTCTCTCGTTGCGCTTGTGTACTTAGCATAATTCATATTATTATTATTCATATTATTATTATTATTATTATTATTATTATTATTATTATTATTATTATTATTATTATTATTGTTATTATTATTATTATTATTATTATTATTATTATTATTATTATTATTATTATTATTATTATTAAGGACCGTTTTTTTTATTCCATCTCTCGAGAGATGGAATAAAAAAAAGCGCACGCGGCTTTTTGCTTTGAGAAAAGGAGAGCGCTCTTTGGTCTTCTCGATCTCTCTCTCTCTCTCTCTCTCTGCTTTGCCCAGAGCAACTTTTCGAGTGGAACGCTTTCTCGATCCTCGGTAAGCTGAGGATTTTCTGTGCTGGCAACAAGAGTAAAGATCAACGAGAGTTGGAAAGAGAATTTTATCAGGGGGGCGGGGAGAGGGGGAGGTGGGTGGCGGGGAGAAAAATGAGGGAGGAATAAAGAGAGAAAATGTGTTCTGTGTGCAATTTATTTATCTATATATGTGCAAGCAACAACCGCATTTGTCGTATCACAAAGCGAGGTAAGTAAAAATGGTATTTGTGTGTGTGTGTGTGTGTTTGTTTGTGTGTTTGTGTCTGTGTACCATTTCACTGACAACCTGAGTATAAGGCAGACTGTGCAGCATCCCAACGAGTTCCGGCCCATTAGGCTTTGAGACTCTTTGCTCATATACTTTCCTCTATCGCTCCTCTTCACAGCGATCTTCATTTTGTACGCTTGCAGTAAATACACGTAAACACATTACTATTCCTCGATTATTTTTTAATTTTTTTTTTTTCCTCGTCGAAAAATAATGGTTAAATTTAGCGATTTTTTTTATTTTTAATTCTACTCGAATTTATTGAATATATTTGATAATTTTTATTATCATATTATTTTATATTTAATATTAATTTATTCGATAAACTTGATTATAGCGTTAATCGACCCTACACTTGACGACATTAAAAAAATTACCATATAGTTTTTTCATGACTATATAAAAAAAATATATATGGTAATTTTTTTAATTTTTAAAATTTTTTTAATGTAAAAAAAATACATTCAATACATAAAACACTATATAGTTATAGTGCTTTATATATTGAATGTATTTAAAAAAAAAAAAATACATTCAATACATAAAACACTATATAGTTATAGTGCTTTATATATTGAATGTATTTTTTTTTTTCCTAAATTTATTTTGCCTTCAATCAATTTTTTCATCACTGATCAACCCAAAATTTGAAAACTTTCGAGAGTATATTCATTCATCATTGCCAAAAAAATATATATATATATTTATATATATATATATATGTATGTATGTATATATATATGTATATGGATATAAATCGTTCTATAGATCTCACGATTCACCGACAATGGAGTGGAAGAAACGATTTTTCAGACGAGTTTTGAGTGTATATATATATATATAACATTCACCGATACGACACGGTATGTATTATATAGACAGACGATGGAAATTCATCAGGCGTACGTTCAAACGACGCAAAACTCGGTCGTTTTCCCGGCGTGCAGCACGCTCCAGCCTAACTGCATATATATATATATATATATATATATATATATATATATATATATATATATATATATATATCGATAATGCTTATAGCGTTTCTGTGAAGGCTCAAATGAGGCGTCGAGAGATTCCGCCAAAATTTCACCGAGCATCATCCGCGAGTTTGAGATTTTTTCTCTCTTTTTAACACGTTCATCCCCCTGACGGCTCTGCGGGGGGTTGAAAACTTTTTTCTCTCGAGTATCTTCCGACAGCTCGCATCACAGTCGCTATACACAAGAGAGGGGTTGGGGGTTGGGGTAGAGGGGGTGGCTCTCTGATGTTACGCCCGGGGTAAATGAAGCGCGCGAGAAACGAATTGTCGCAGGGTGCGCACGTTGGGGGTTAAAAAAAAAGAGAAAATTACGAGAGGGGGTTGAAAAAAAGAGATGGTGAATTAAATATTTCCAAGTGTGTGTGTGTGTGTGTACATATAGTTTTGCCGACGAAAGTAACAAACTCGTTTTGACAGTGAGTGAAAAGAAAAAAAATGGAGAAGGCAGACGATCAAGAAGAGTATTTTATATCTATATATATATAGATATATCTTCTTCCTGAAATTGACGCCGGTGATTTGGATGCTATGTAGCGTGACCCAAGTATTTTTCTTTCTTTTTTTGTTCTTTTTTTTTTTCGAGGGTGCGAGATACTTTGGATTTTCCTCTATGCCGCAATTCAAGCCACAAAAGACCTTCCTCTAGATATACCTTTGTTGAAACTCTCTCTCTCTCTCTCTCTCTCCCTCTTGCTGATTCGCATGAATAAAACTTCAACGAGCCATGTCTGTGTCTCTCTTGGCATATTTTTCTCCGGAAAATAATCATAATCATAAAATTTCTTGTAGCATAAAAAACACACCCACACATACACACAATACACACATATATATATATATATATATATATGCATTTATCACGAATAACAATTTGGTTCGAAGAAGAATTACAGAATTATTTTCAGTGAGTTTCACGATCGGTGTTACGCGGAGGAGTCCCAGTATTGCCAGCAGCGATTATTTCGATACACAAACCGTGCAATGTACAGAAGAATCACCTTCGAGAGCTAAAGAAACGTGGGCGAACCGAATAATTTTATTACCGAGGCTACTGCATGAAGCTGCGCCAAGTACAGTTTAGAAATAAGGTGGATGCCCCAGTAAATGACCAGTGACCAATCATCGATCACCCGTAAAAACTTATATGTTGACCTATGTATTTGCATCTCTATCACTCACGTTGACCTTCCATACGGGGTGCATCGATCACCCATAAAAACTTATATCTTGACCTATATATTTGTATCTCTAACACTCACTTTGACCTTCCATACGGGGTGCATCGATAACTGGTTAATGAATGTCCTAGTAAATGACCAGTGACCAATCATCGATCACCCATAAAAACTTATATCTTGACCTATGTATTTGCATCTCTATCACTCACGTTGACCTTCCATACGGGGTGCATCGATCACCCATAAAAACTTATATCTTGACCTATATATTTGTATCTCTATCACTCACGTTGACCTTCCTGCAATAATTGCAGAATAAAAGTATTGAATTTTTTCGTTTTTAGGTATATAAAATATTAAATATATACCTATTAATGTACATTTGTTATATATATATATATATATATATATATATATATATATATAATGTGCAGGAACTATATAACGTACGAGATCTCCACTGGATGGCAATTATGATCGTTTTTCTCGGAAGCTGTAGCTCCGTGCCCGAGGGCGTGTCCACTGCTATACTAGTCTTCTCTCTCTCTCTCTCTCTCTCTCTCTCTCTCTCTCTCTCTCTCTCTCTCTCTCTCTCTCTCAATCTCTCTCTCTTACTCGCTCTCTCTCTCTGTCCCTCTCTGACTTTTGCCTCGCTATATATCGGAGAGCACGAGTAGATTTGCGAAGCACTTAGATTTCGTGTAGAAGCCAGTGAACCGGTGTCTAACCATACAGCAAACGAGCGCGCAATATATAAAGAGAGAGAGAGAGAGAGGAACGAATATAAAATATGAAATCGATATACACACCTTTATTACATAGCTATAAAACTATATACATACATATATATATATATATACATATACATATATTATATATATATATATATATATATATATATATATATATATATATATATATATATGTAAATAGTAAAAATAAGAAAATAGAGATTTGTGCCTGCGTGCTCGTTGGCTCGTGCCGTGTGGCGAACCGCACCAGGAAATAAACGCGAGCTATCATTACCATCTGTGGAAGTAACATAAAAATTTAGGAGGGAGAGAGAGAGAGAGAGAGAAAAAAAAATTATTAAAAGAGAAAGACTAAATATTTTCCAACTACGTATAGTCGTTGTAACTGCCCCTTTACTCGCGAGAAGCTCGAGTGCGTTAATAAAAACAACGAGACAGAGAATGATGAACAGTGCAGTGTATAGCAAAATGTCCCCCCCCCCTCTCTCTCTCTCTCTCTCTCTCTCTCTCTCTCTCTATCTCTTTTTCTCTCTCTCTCTCTCTCTCTCTCTCTCTCTCTATCTCTTTTCTCTCTCTCTCTCTCTCTCTCTCTCTCTCTCTCTCTCTCTCTCTCTCTATCTCTTTCTCTCTCTCTCTCTCTCTCTCTCTCTCTCTCTCTCTCTCTCTCTCTCTCTCTCTCTCTCTCTCTCCCTCTCTTTCTCTCTATCTCGCTCTCTTGGTTGTACGTTATAAAATTGCAAGAGAGACCGCAAAAACCGCAAAACTGGCGCAAGGAGAGCCAACGCTCGTGGGGAGGGACTTGCACTCTTGCCGGGGGTTCAAGTAGCAAGTTCAGTGGCCTTGATATATAGTAATAAAGTTTTCAACTATTAGCGTTATATATATATATAACGCTGATAGTTGAATATTTTATATATATATATATACATATATAGAGTATGTGTTGATTTATTTTTTGTTCTATCGCCTCTTGCTAACGATAAGTAGCGAATACTTTTGCACCTTCTCGATAATTTTTTTTTTCTCTCCTTACTTATTACACTTTTACAATAGGAAAAAAAAAATATTATCTGGGAAATAGTGCGAGAATAACAATAATCGATGATAATGCACCATATACTGGAGGTCAAACGAAACAAAGGACTCAAACGAACGAAAAGTCTAAACGATTAACGATATAACGATTTTGTGTATACGTGAATATATATTTACGTATACACAATATATATATATATATATATATATATATATATATATATATATATATATACATATATATATATTTACGTATACAAAATATATATATATAGCGATGAATGAGACTTGAATTTTCCACAAAGTCCCTTCTCTCGTGACAGATCGGGGGGAAGGAAGAGAAGGGGAGGGTATAAATATCGATTAGATCAGCGAGGTATTCGATCGATCGCGATATCCAGCCATTATTATTGCTCTCGTGCTCTGTACGCGGTCGCGCACGAGCGACGTTGGTCATTGGTCACTATGATCGATACGATTATTATTATTATTATTATTATTATTATTATTATTATTATTGTTCATCATTGTTATATTGCACTGTCTATCTCACATCAGGGTTAAATGCTGCCTTTAAAGCAGATTTTAAAAAATTCAATTTTTTATTCAATTTTTTATAGAGAATAAATCAATTGTGAAAGCGAAGCTAGATATTCAATCCTGACCTTTTTTTTTTTAATTTAAATTATTTCTTTGTATTTGCGAGATTTCTTATTCGTTTTTTTTTTGTTGTTGTTTGTTCGTTATGACAGACGCGGTGATTAAGCAACCCCATGAAATCGATCGGATCAGAACGTACATGAGACACTCTCGGGCTTATTCCGGTTCGAGGAACCTCCCGGACACGTCGGTTACATTCATGCCAAGCCATTGTCTTCGTGTTGGAGCAATTAGCGTGCTTGTCCAGCGGCGTTAGGCGTTTGCGATAGCGACACGAGGTACGTGCACAGAGATGTGTCCACTATATATATATATATATATATATGGGGCATTCCGAGCTATACAGGGGTTAATTTTTTGAATTTTTCTTCACCCTTTGGAATATTTTCGGGCAATACAAAAAACTTTTTACGCCAATTTGAAATTTAGAAAAAAAATAAAAAATCCTGACGATCGTTAATCAGAAGCTGTGAGCAAATTTTTATTTAAAAAACAAAAATAATTGTAAATTGTATGTATTTGTTATTTGGGACTAAATATAATTTTTTTGGATATTTAATAACTGAAATGTGAGGAAAAAATTATCTCGTAATATCTGTAGTATGAGAGGTCATCTTTGAGGTGTCATAAAATTTTTGATTTATGATAAAAAAATAATTATGAAAATTTCAGGGCAGTCATTATAATGGCTGGTTTTGTGCTGCCCTAAAAAATGGTAAATGGGAACAAATTAATGTTGAGGTTCATATTGGTTTGCCGATTTGACCTGGAATATCTCATATGTATATATTGGGAGGATGCATAGACGTGTCTGGTGGACGTTAACAGGCGTCAGGTGTGTCGAGATGAACCATCAATGGGGGTGGGTCAATCAGAATTCTCCCCGCTTATATTCAGCGTAACGTGTCACATATGTGCTGGAAAACTTTGCAATTGTCATTACGTTTATTTCTGTCTCCTAATCGATTATCAAAAAACTAGACGATCCATTATTTTTTTTAAGACAGGAAAAATTTTTTCTTTTCAAAAAAACGTTATTAAATTATTATATTTATTGTCTTTCCTCATATAATCCATTAAACCATTTGAAATAATTGGCAATAAATTCCTTTCAAATTATTACAAATTATTGAAAGTTAATATATTTTTTGTATTAAAAATAATTATTTTTCATTATTTTACGATGAAATTCAATTTGAGTCACTCATATCGAATTCAAATTACACATAATCACGATCGATATTTTTTCGAAATCTTTTCCTTTCAGGCCACACACAGTTTCGATCAATTTGAGTTTTGTTCCAGTTGAGATTTCATTCTAATTCGCTAAATATCATTATATATTTATATGGCAGGCATGACCCAGACACAGAACGATACGAGGCTGAATATATATATATATATATATATATATATATATATATATATATATACATACATATATACATATGTACATATATACATATATACATATATACATATATACATATATACATATATACATATATACATATATGCATATATACATATATACATATATACATATATACATATATACATATATACATATATACATATATACATATATACATATATACATATATACATATATACATATATACATATATACATATATACATATGTACATATATACATATATACATGTATATCTATATACATACATGCGTCTGCGGATTAGTACACGAGCCAGTTTGCTTTGGGGTTATTACGTCATAACTGTGGGTACTAGCACCTGGAGGCAATAGTACCTCTCTCGTTTGGTATAGTGGGAAACGACGCGAGACCTGTCATCCGATTTATTGGGCCGTCTGGTTCGATCGAGCCCGCGAGCCAGACGACCAGACGAATCTGGTGCTTTGGCCACAAAGCTGAATCGCTCGAATACCACACAAATATATGTACATATCGATGATTTAACGTTAAAAAGGCGTATCTCGTGTGTTTAAGCATAATTTAAAGGCCTTTGTGGCGTTAGGCCATTAATATATATATATATATATATGTATATATGTACGCTAGAATGATAAGCAGAGATCGGTGTGTTGAACATTCGTGTTCGATTTTACGCGAGAGATGCATATGTGATAGCCAGAACAAACAGATTATACATATATATATATATATATATATATAGATATGAAGATAAAATGAAACGAGGAGACACCTATGCGAGTGGCTCATATAACGCGATTCCTTCCTATAATGTTCGGTTATGGAAATTCATTGCTCTTTCAGGCCAAGTACCGAGACAGGTTTACCACGTTATTAATTAATCGAAATAAAATGTTTCGTTATAGCTTTCGTAATGAAAACGGCGCAGTCCCTGAATGGGTAAACAAGATTTTCATTCTAGAACGATTTGTTCATTTCAACTTGTCAGGCTCATCGATTATTAAATTTTCATCTCGATTTCACATTACTCGTATTTAATTCTATCTCGTATTACTTGAATAAAAATGAAATTTTTATTATCTTCATTTGAATTTATTCAAAGTTTATCGAAATTTGATTTAAAAACAAATTATCTTTTTTTATATAAGATAAAAAAAAAATCCTATAGAAAAAAATCGGCTCATCGATTATTAAATTTTCATCTCGATTTCACATTACTCGTATTTAATTCTATCTCGTATTACTTGAATAAAAATTAAATTTTTATTATCTTCATTTGAATTTATTCAAAGTTTATCGAAATTTAATAAAAAAAAAAATCATCTTTTTTTATATAAGATAAAAAAAAAATTGTATAGAAAAGAATCTGGCAAGTACGTTGGTCACATTTAATTGCTGTGGCATTTGATATGATTCTTACGAGAGACCAAAAAAAATTGCTTGATTCAATTTATTGTGGGACCTTTAAAACTGTAAAAACGTAAAACTGTAATGCTGTATTAGTCGATCAAAGATCGGCAATACTGCAGAGAACACTAAGAATTGCAATACTGGCAGACTCATCAAGACAGACAACGTAGCTTTGTGAAATATAATTTGATTTATTTTTCTTCTTAATCACAAGAATATTGGAACGTAAGGGTGGAGGGAATATTTTATGCTTATATGTGCATTCGGCGTACATTGATTGAATTTCACCAACATTTTCGTCGCATTCAAAATTTTTTCTACTTTGTTTTTAAGGCACCGATTGAACAAATATAATTTTTATTTCATTTCAGTTCAAATTTTAGCCCAATTTCCCATTTAGCCCAATAGTGGAAAAGCTTGATCGTACCAAGTTTACAATCGAGTCATATTTATCGTCTAACAAAAATCTTTAATTTGGCTGAACCGGATGCGGTAAAACGCGCATACTTTTTTATGTTAAGAATCATATAGGATAATGAAGACTTTCAATCACTCATTTTCATTTCTCTTTTTCTATATCATTTCTATTCTTTCTTTTTTCTCGCTTTGGATGTAAAATTAGCAACATGCATATATATATGTGCATGCATATATATATATATATATATATATATATATATATATATTCTACTTTGTTTTTAATGCACCGATTGAACAAATATAATTATTCCATTTCAGTTCAAATTTTAGCCCAATTTCCCATTTAGCCCAATAGTGGAAAAGCTTGATCGTACCAAGTTTACAATCGAGTCATATTTATCGTCTAACAAAAATCTTTAATTTGGCTGAACCGGATGCGGTAAAACGCGCATACTTTTTTATGTTAAGAATCATATAGGATAATGAAGACTTTCAATCACTTATTTTCATTTCCCTTTTTCTATATCATTTCTATTCTTTCTTTTTTCTCGCTTTGGATATAAAATTAGCAACATGCATATATATATATATAGTATATAAACTGCCGATTGTACTCTGCCGTAAAGAGACGCGGATAAAACACCCGAGCGTACGCGGCTCGCCCGGCGAGCTATAAAATATGAAATGTATTAGATTGATAAGAATTTCCTTCCACGTCTCTTCGTCCCAGGCGCTTTTGCTTCTGCTCTGCCCAAGAGCTTGCCAAATGCATTCGCGGCCTGAAGAACATCAAGGGAGTAAGAAAATGCGCGAGACACGAAAAATAAAATGTGACTGAGAGAGACAGAGGCGGTGGGGTGGAGAGAGAGAGAGCGAGAGAGAGAGAGAGAGAGAGAGAGAGAGAAAAATGCGAGGGAAGAGCATAAACGTATTTACTCTGGCTCAGCATAATATCGCGAAGCTTTATAACCAATAAAAGTTACAGCTGACACTTCTGTTCCGTCGGACTGATACGTGAAATAAACCCCCCCGCTCTCATCTCGTGGCACCAAGAGAGAAAGAAATAGCGACTAACCGAGCGTGATGCACCCCGCACGTTTCAGTTATCCACACACAAATACAGACTCAGGCACACACACACACACACGTTTGAGAATCTCTCGCATTTTCAAACTTGGTTAGAGATGACTAACGCAAAACTATTTACGAGCACATATACATATATATGTATCGACTCGAGATATTTCCTCTCTACATGCTACAGCATCTTTAACCGTTAGACTCATTAACGTCAGTAGTTCCGCGGTAATAATTATTTCATACCACTCAACGCTCACCCATTTCTTAATACGTTTCACTATATATATATATTTATATATATATATTTATATATATATAATACATATACCGTATAGTTAATCGAGTGTGAATATTGCTAGTTGAAATAAGAAATGTCGGAGAGCTGATCGTAAATATTCGAACTTTTACTATAGCAATTAAATAAAATAGTTTATCTCCAATTACGAAAAATAATACGTCATTGTTTTTATTTGAGTATTGTGTGTATTGTATTTTTATCGATCAACCGACTGAAAAAGTGCCTTATAATAAATTCCAACATTATTTTTAACGTTTTTGTTTTTCGTATGAATTTTGCACGAGGAACAATTAATTTTTATAAAATTAACCAATTCATCGAATTAATTTTTGGTTTGGTCAATTTTTTTATTTCTCAAAGAATCAATTTATTGTGGAATTTTTATTATTCTCGTGACGCATATACGAGGATTGAGAGCCGTAAAATATTTTTACGATCAATATTGCTAATGATGCGTAAATATTGCTTATGAATTTTGCATGGGGAACACTTAATTTTTATAAAATTAACCAATTCATCGAATTAATTTTTGGTTTGGTCAATTTTTTTATTTCTCAAAGAATCAATTTATTGTGGAATTTTTATTATTCTCGTGACGCATATACGAGGATTGAGAGCCGTAAAATATTTTTACGATCAATATTGCTAATGATGCGTAAATATTGCTTATGAATTTTGCATCGGGAACAATTAATTTTTATAAAATTAACCAATTCATCGAATTAACTTTGGTTTGGTCAATTTTTTTATTTCTCAAAGAATCAATTTATTAAGAATTTTTTATTATTCTCGTGACGCATTCGAGGATTAAGAGTCGTAAAATATTTTTACGATCAATATTGCTAATGATGCGTAAATATTGCTTATGAATTTTGCATCGGGAACAATTAATTTTTATAAAATTAACCAATTCATCGAATTAACTTTGGTTTGGTCAATTTTTTTATTTCTCAAAGAATCAATTTATTAAGAATTTTTTATTATTCTCGTGACGCATTCGAGGATTAAGAGTCGTAAAATATTTTTACGATCAATATTGCTAATGATGCGTAAATATTGCTTATGAATTTTGCATGGGGAACAATTAATTTTTATAAAATTAACCAATTCATCGAATTAATTTTTGGTTTGGTCAATTTTTTTATTTCTCAAAGAATCAATTTATTGTGGAATTTTTATTATTCTCGTGACGCATATACGAGGATTAAGAGTCGTAAAATATTTTTACGATCAATATTGCTAATGATGCGTAAATATTGCTTATGAATTTTGCATGGGGAACAATTAATTTTTATAAAATTAACCAATTCATTGAATTAACTTTGGTTTGGTCAATTTTTTTATTTCTCAAAGAATCAATTTATTGTGGAATTTTTATTATTCTCATGACGCATATACGAGGATTAAGAGCAGTAAAATATTTTCACGGTCAATATTGCTAATGGATATTTCAGGTATAGCGGGGATATTAATTAATTGAGTTAACAGATCATTTCTGGTAGCTTTTTCAATGTACACTAAATCCTAGAATATACTGCGATATGTAATATTTTATACTTAACTGTCACTGCATTCGTATATTATATATATGTATATATATATATATATATATATATATATATATATATATATGTTTGTGGATCACCGTTTTGCTCCTGGCATCCAGGAAAAATCCCGTTAACGCGATTACGACCTCGCTGCATGATATTCGTCTCTATTCGCGAGAAACAAAGAGAGAGAGAGAGAGAGAGATCAAAATGTTCGGTAAGACAGCCATGAAACATCCGCGTGTATCGTCGGACAATAAAATATTTTTATTAAAGGACACACGCACGCATAATGCGTGTTAGGGCCAAGATCTTCGTGCATATAGACATATAGCTATATATATATATATATATATAGCTATATATTTATATATCTATATATTTATTATAAATCTATATACAGCACTTTATTTTGCTCTCCCGGTGCGTGGCAATTAGAAATATTTGTTCAGGGTGGAACGACAGTTAATATCTTCATTGGGTTCGTTCGTCGAGGCTCGTACGAGCTACACGCCGAGAGTTTTATCGTCTCACTGGTTTTGGGACCCACAAGAGGGAGGCGGGAAGGCTAAGGGGATTCCAGGCTTCTCTGCCAAGAGAAAGACAAGAATGAGAGTCAAATGGAAGCGTTATATGGGAGGGAAAAAAAAAGAGAAAATAATTTCCGACGACATTTTTTTTCGTATCGAGCTCTGAGCTCCTATCGGAATGCTAGAGACGCGCGACCGTTAAAATTACGAGCTTATCCCTCCATGTTCCATCCAACACGAGCACATACAGTTGCACCAGAAAATACGTTCCCTCCGCAATGAGCAAAACGGAAGTTCCGATCGTCTCAGAGTCGACTCTCTCTCTCTCTCTCTCCTCTCTCTCCTCTCTCTCTCTCTCTCTCTCTCTCTCTCTCTCTGTCTCTCTCTCTGACCATCTTTCGACAATGTAACCGACTGTATAAAATCAGTCGAAGTAGCATCTTTGATTCTTTATGTCTACCTACATCCACTTTATGTATATGCTTTTGAGGACAATCCCTCGCACGACTTTTCACTCCACTTGGGAATTCGTACGGATGCGATTTCGATCAAATTTTACGCGATTTTTATCGCTCGGAATCAATCAAACGGAATAAAAGTAACGAGAAACAGAGAGAAAGAGAGAGAGAGAGAGAGAGAGAGAGAGAGAGAGAGAGAGAGAGAGAGAGAGAGAGAGAGAGAGAGAAAGAGAGACAGACAGACAGATAGAGAGAGCCAGAGAGAGAGAGAGAGAGGCAGACAGAGAGAGAGAAAGAGAGGAAGAGAGAAACAGAGAGAATGAAAGAGAGAGAGAGAGAGAGAGAGAGAGAAAGAGACAGAGAAAGGGAGAGAAAGAAAGAAAGAGAGAGAGAGAGAGAGAGAGAGAACACTAGGTAGCAATAGAACTGGAAGAGAGTGTACTATAACAATGACATTATACTATCTCTCGCTGTTGGAGAATTTCAACGTCAACCGAATCGTCTGGATTCGAGTTAACGTACCATGAAAGGAAAGCCTCTGTTTATGAAAATTCACATTTTTCTTGTAACTTTTTAATTCCTTTTTTTTTTCGATACGTTTCATTTTTAGGAAATAAATTTTGTAATAAATACATACAGAAGAGAATAAAGTGAAAAAATGAGAAAAGTTAAATTAATCTCAAGCTAAGAATAATATTAAAATGATCAAAAATGATGGTTAAATTTTACCAAATTTCCCCTCGTGAATTAAATATCCTTAATCGAGATATTTCCCCACGAGTTTTCTCTCTCTCTCTCTCTCTAGCAATTATAACTTCTTACCTGCGGTGAGACGAACGATAATATTGTTGGTAATGATGAATGGCTGTTGATACAGAAGCAAAAAGAGGGATGAGGTTATCGTATGAGAGGGTGCGATTGCAACCCCCTGAATTCGGAGTGGCGTGAAAAGGCGTCAAGGATGCGCGATAGCGCGCGTTTGTATAGGAGAACTGGTAACTGGTAAAAGGGGTTTGGAAAGCGAACGATTGTATGAACCATCGCCCCCATTTTGCTTCTCGGCGTCGTTGTCGTCGTCGTCGTCGTCGTCGGCGTCGTCGTCGTCGGCGTCGTCGTCGCGACGTTGAAGGGGTTGCACGATCCTTTGAGAGTCTTGGTTAAGGGTAGAGGAGAGAAATTGCGTTGTGTACAATATTTATATACATATGTATATATATATATATATATACTCGCAGGCAGCAACGATTCTATATATATATATATATTCGCAGGCATCAACGACTCTATATATATATATATATATATATATATAGAATCGTTGATGCCTGCGAGTATATATATAACATATATGTGTTTGTGTTTGTATGTTGGGAAGAAGATAGGAGCAGAAGAGGAAGAGGGAAAGGCGCGAACGCGTGCGGTGATGAACGGTCGCCCATCGCCCGTATAAATTAACTTCCCCGTGACAGTTAGATTAATTGTTCGTTACCGAGCGCTCGCGCGAACTTTACACATAGAAACAAACATACACAGACACATAGAAACTCATACAAGTCCTTTTGCTATCATCTATATCACGGTCTTTCGGCTTCTGTTTTCGTGGGATTGAAATTATCGATTGCGCTTTTCTCCCTCATCATCAACAACCCTCTATATATGTTCCATCAACGCTCGACATTTGATACAACAATAAACGCCCCGGTCTTGTAACAACAAACACTTTTGCCATTACATATTACAAAAGGACCTTCCTGTACACACCTAACAATTTCGCGTGGATGAAAAATATATAATATTTGGAAAAGCTCGTTGAATTTTTTGACGTTTTGCTTTTTGAGATATTTGACAAAATTGTTAAATGTCCAGGATGAGAGACTGGAGAGCAGTCATCGAGTTTTGCAATTATGAGACGAAATATTTTATGTATATTGTTGCATTCATTATTGTCAGTGTGTGCTTGAATTTACCTCAATTTTTTGGGCAGTTGCATTTTGTTATATTGTTATAGTCCTCGATGGTTTTCCTTTATTTAGGGGGTTGAAATAATTTGTCGCCTCTTGTTATATATATATATATATATTATCGTGAAACGACGTCGCTTTTCGAGATATTTCACAAAATTGTTAAATGTCCAGGATGAGAGATTGGAGAGCAGTCATTGAGTTTTGCAATTATGAGACGAAATATTTTATGTATATTGTTGCATTCATTATTGTCAGTGTGTGCTTGAATTTACCTCAATTTTTTGGGCAGTTGCATTTTGTTATATTGTTACAGTCCTCGATGGTTTTCCTTTATTTAGGGGGTTGAAATAATTTGTCGCCTGTTGTTTTGTGCATTACGAGATCCTTTGATGACTTCTGATCCTTTGATATATATATATATATATATATATATATATATATATAAATATTATGGTGAAACGACGTCGCTTTTCGAGATATTTCACAAAATTGGTAAATGTCCAGGATGAGAGATTGGAGAGCAGTCATTGAGTTTTGCAATTATGAGACGAAATATTTTATGTATATTGTTGCATTCATTATTGTCAGTGTGTGCTTGAATTTACCTCAATTTTTTGGGCAGTTGCATTTTGTTATATTATTACAGTCGTCGATGGTTTTCCTTTATTTAGGGGGTTGAAATAATTTGTCGCCTGTTGTTTTGTGCATTACGAGATCCTTTAATGACTATGCCAGTTTTGTTATTCTATTATATGTGATCAAAAAATAAAATAGAATGGTCGAGATTTTATGGTAAATTTTTATTCTGCTACAGTTGATTTCAATACAGTTGCGAGTGTGTATTACACGCATCATATATATATATATATATTATTATTATAAATATTAAATATATATTAATAGAAATTATTAAATGCACAGGGTGAGAGATTGGAGAGCAGTCATTGAGTTTTGCAATTATGAGCCGAAATATTTTATGTATATTGTTGCATTCATTATTGTGAGTGTGTGCTTAAATTTACCTCAATTTTCCTCGATGGTTTTCCTTTATTTAGGGGGTTGAAATAATTTGTCGCCTCTTGTTTTTTGTGCATTACGCCATCCATTGATGACTCTACCAGTTATTCTATTATATACGATCAAAAAAAAAATCATTAGATGTTTCCAAAAATGTATATTCTACCATGATTATTATTGGGCCAAGTTTTTATTGTCACCATCTCATATTTGTTACAGTTGTAAAAATTCCATACAAAATTTCCATACAGTTGCTAGTAGCAGAGTTGAAAATATTTCTGCATCACAGACACACGACATTAATGAATAGAAATGAATTTTAGATAGATTCATCCCTTTGTACGTAACGAATGATTCTCGGTGTATTTCCTGTGGCCGTACACTAATGACAACATCGAGATTTTCTTTTTCCCTCCCTCGTCATCCCTCTCTTGCTTATGTTTCTTTCCCCCTTAATTCTTCTTCAACCCCTATAATAATTTGCAGCTTCTGCTTTTCTCTTCTCTCTCTCTCTCTCTTCGCAGCTTTCTCTCGCTTTCTCCTCGATGTGGCAGTTTCGAGGGCTGTTGACACAATGCGGGCACGCCTTTACCGCAAAATTCTTCCCCCAGTTCCATCGAGTATACTATATATATTGCAGCAAGAAAGCAGCATATTCGTGACCAACTACTTGTAATATCAATGAAAGAGAAAGATACGTTGTTGGACGTTGATCGTGCCATCACGATCTCAAACATTTCTCGTGGATTTTCTGCCCTAAATGTACACATATAGCACGCACTATGTGCATATCCTCTATATAGTGTATATATATATCTAATAGTATAATAGTAAGTATCATTATATATATATATATATATATATATATCTAATAGTATAATAGTAAGTATCACTATATATATATATAGTAAAGTATTCCCGCAGGACGTTTCGTCGTATAGTTCGATCGTGATGGGATCAAAGGGAACGTTTTTCCCTAATGATTGTCTCTCCTTCAAGAGTCGACAATTTCCTCCTCTATCACACGCGTATATTTCTCTCTCTGTTTGCTACCCTCCACTCTCTATATCCTATCATCATTATTTTCTCTAATCCAATCTGAATTACTTCGCAGTTTGGTACAATCAAACTTCAAGGAAACGCTTGTAAAAAATTATTTTCAATGTAACGATTGGATTTTTACGACTCTAAGAAATTTTTTCTGTGCATATCGATCGATCATGTAATTGATTACAGACTCGATCAAAATCTTCAATCTATATTTTTTATTTTTATCAATCATTGACATATTTTTTAATTCATCATACAATTCATTATTTTTATTATAAAAGAGATAAAAAAATATATATATAGATCGGTAGGGCATAAATAATGCATCTCAAGTTTGATGAGATTGGGTCCGGAGGTTCATAATTTCACGATTATTCCATTATTCGCGATTGGTGGGAATGAACGAGAGTATGAGGAGGGAAATGAGAGGGGTCGGGGGTGGAGGGGGGGGGGGGGGGTTAGCGATGATGAAGTGTCGACGGCAATTTCGCTCGGAACTTGGATTTACGAGCTCTCTCTCATGCCCACCAGGGTTATTATGACCGTGTGCATCCACGTATATATATATATATATATATAATAATAATAATAATAATAATAATAATAATACTCCACCACACCCTTTTTTCGTCTGTCCTCACTCGTTGGTTGGTATCGAACAAATTTAGCGCGAAACAAGAAACGAAGCTATGCAATCCAGAGAGAGAGAGAGAGAGAGAGAGAGAGGGAGAGAGAGAGAGAGAGAGAGAGAGAGAGAGAGAGAGAGAGAGAGAGAGAGAGAGAGAGAGAGAGAGGAGAGAGAGAGAGAGAGAGAGAGAGAGAGAGAGAGAGAGAGAGAGAGAGAGAGAGAGAGAGAGAGAGAGAGAGAGAGAGAGAGAGAGAGAGAGAGAGAGAGAGAGAGAGAGTGAGAGAGAGAGGGAGAGAGAGAGAGAGAGAGAGAGAGAGAGAGAGAGAGAGAGAGAGAAGATGAGCAAGGGAGGAAAAGCTTCGAAGCCAGGAGTGGCGAAAGAGGAAAGAGAATATCTATAGCTGAAAACTTTAACTACCTTACAGCTCATAACCCCGTTATGACCTCAGTACCCAATTTCATTTATTATTTTCTTGTTCCCTGGTCAAGACAAATATTGTCTAGACATTAGGAGAGTTCCATTCGTTTTTGTCTCGTTCGTTAAGAAAAAAAAAAAAAAAAAAAAAATATATCGATATCTCTTCTTCTCGCCCTCTTATTCATTCCATCTTTACCTTTCGTCCCTTCGTTTTATCTTTATATTATTGCAGTCGGGATTGGCGTGTAACATTTGGGATAAAATACACGGAGAAAGGGGAATGTGTGGAGTTAAGCCGGTCCAGGAATCGGAGGGTCGCGAGAGAGCCTTTTTTCCTATCGGTTACCCTGACGATGGTCACTTTTGTGTCGATTCACCGGTGACAACCACTCCACTCTGACGATCTCTTGCGATTCTTCGTTTTTCTTGTGTACCCACCATGACTTTTTTCATCCTGATTATATACATATATATATATATATATATATATATTGGCAATATATATATATATATATATATTGGCAATATATATATATATGTATATATTGGTAACTCCACCAGACGTAAAACCTCAAAGGAAGATTGCCACGCAAGGGTGAACTGCCCCTTTTTCGCCTTCACTTCTATATCCACCAGCAGAAGAAAGCACGAGTTATATACAGAGAATTGTGTTGCTCTGCAGAACCAGCAGTCCCTCCCCCTTCCTCCTTGTTATGTCAGCGTTCACCCTGGGGTTGCTTTTCTCAATGGATTCTGCTCCCTTTTTTTTTCCTCCCCCTCTTCTTCCTCTTTTTCCTCTTTCTTGCGGTCTGATCTTCCACTTCCTCACTAGTCTGTATCTTTCTCGTCGTCTTACCGAGCGACACATATCAGACATCCCACGAGTGTGAAAATAACAAGCTGGCAAAATTTTTCTTTTCCCCAAATGTATTTATAACTTGCATCGTATACGCGTCGAATTTTATGGGTGAATTCAGTCAGGTGAATTATCAGCAGGAAATAATTATTTATTTAATATTTTATCGATAAAAATTACGTTTTTAAATTTAGAAATTAATTCAATTTTCATTGCGTTTTAATGACTTTTTTTTTGGTCATAGCACCGTTAATTATTATTATTATTTTTTTCGCTTTTATCTTAATTGTACAAAAAGCGATTTCACACGAATTTTCCAACGTGTACATAATCAGGAATATTGCAATCACTCAGATTGATTTATAAATTTACAATATCACGTGTAAATGACCGTAATAATTCAAAAAAATTCGCGGGACCATTTTAACCCTTTCGGGTGTATTACGCCGATTGATAATTTCATCCCCATTATTCCACCAATTTCCAGCTCACCCTGTTTTAAATTGCAATTCTGTGCATTACACGGATTATCCATTCTCGCGTGTAAATCCAAAATGCCACCAATCGATTTTCCTACTAAAATGTGTACCCACCCACACACACACACACATATGCACCCGTACACTGTGTCAAGTTACATAAAACGTGGTAATTATTTAACACGCTTGAATAATTCTCGACAAGTGCTCGAATATCATGGTTTAAATTGACGCATTTACCAAGCACAGATGGAATAGCAGAACGCTGGACTATGATATCGAACACAAAAAGGGGGATAGAAAATTAAATGAGAATAAACGTAGATTTTTTTTTTTTTTTCCCCCACTCGAGAGATTCAAACATTTTCGTTACGGTGAAATTTGATCGACTCTTGAGGCCGAACGAATTTTGTACAACGTTTTGAATTCGAATCATTCGATTTGCTGTGTGTAGTACAAACTTTTCATTTTTTTGAAGGGGTGGCGGTGGGAGAGGGAGGGTGGGGAGGGGTGGTAGGGAAGGAACTCGCTCGTCTGTGAATAAAAAAAAAACTGTTGGTGAGGCTTTAAGGGATGATGATATGTATGTATATATATACATGGACGTACCTTCTTGTATTACACGCATCATATATATATATTGATATTATGGTAAAGCAGATGAATCCGTGCAACGAGAAGGGTTGTCATTCAAGAAAGCGTCAAAATGCTGTCTCACCCTTCGCCGCACAGGCCACCAAAAAAAAGGGGGGGGGGGGAGAGAGAGAGAGAGATTTGACAGCCACTTAAAAATTACACTGATAATGAAATTGTGCCCCTCTTCGCGCTTTTCTACCCTTCTTCCTTTCCCTTTAGCCCCTGTAACTCTCTCTCTCTTTCTCTTTCTCTTTTTCTCCGACTACAGAGTACAGAGTTTTAAGCCTCGTTGTGTTGGCCCAACCTCGAGACAGACCTCGCAACAGATGCGTGGACAATGATGCCAAAGCCCGCAAAATGAATTTAAACTTTTGGTAACTCGAGGGTGAGAGAGAGAGAGAGAGAGAGAGATGAAAATATATTAAAAATCGAAAGGGTGAGTCGCGATGGCAATTATTACGAGTCGATCGTGCGTAAGAGATATTGTTAGTCAAAACGATTGTCGAATAAAAAAAAAAAAAAAAAGTGGAAGGGTTCGATCGTTATAATGCATTAGAAGAACGAGTAACCACCATCGACAGGACAAAAAAGAAATAATATTAATGATCATTCGTACACTTTGCTCTGACTTTGCTCATTTTTTATTTCACATTATAAAAGTAGACAGAAAAAAAGTCTGTCGCGAGATAATAAAAATGATAGTCTAGCTAAATACACTCGTATATATTTTTAATGAATCAGCAAGAAATGGCTTTGAATTTTCTCTCGTGTCCTGAGTATATAAAGCAGTAATCCCAAAAATGCCAACAGTATATATCTCTTATTAACAATGCAAATGTTCGCCAGTCTCTCCATTTCTCTTTTGCTTCATTCTCGTTATTCTCTTCTACTCTCATTCCCGCAGGATTTAGTTTCAACGTTCTTCTTATCCTGTCGTAAAATGCTTTTCCTCGAGAGTGCATATACATATATATATATATATATATATATATATCAAACACATCCTCTATATATATATATAGCTCTCGCGAACGTTTGTATATCGTGCGTGATATCCCAAAGTACAATGGCGGATTTCTACACACACATATATATATATATATATATAAATATATATATATATATATATATATATACCGCACTTGGGGATGCGAACGGCTATGAAACGTTACGATTTTCCCCAAGTTTCCGGGGAAGTTTGTCCTGTCCCATTTAACGCGGAAGATTTAACCCTTCCACTACGTAGTTTACGATGCTCTCGCCATCTATGCTGTACAAAACTATATATATACATATATATATATATATACACCCATGCATCAAGGTACCTATAGCATACATTACACGTACTTATACATGCATAAAACTATATATCACGTGATATTTACTGTATACATAGCACGTTTTCGTGTATATTTATGTACAGGCATTTATATATATATAGATGTACAAATTTCGTGGACTTGTATAGGGAACTCCCCGTTGTAGGAATAACCAGTGGGTAGTTTAAGAAAAGATGTCCAGAGAGAGAGAGGGAGGGAGGGAGGGAGGGAGGGAGGGAGGGAGAGAGAGAGAGAGAGAGAGAGAGAGAGAGAGAGAGAGAGAGAGAGAGAGAGAGAGAGAATGAGAATCAGAGAGCGAGAGAGAATAAGAATGAGAATGAGAGAGAGAGAGAGAGAAAGATGTACAAGAATCTATATATGCGAAAGAGTAATATATATGTATATATATTAAGTCTGTGCTTTATGCATGGGACGCCATTCCGGCACACTTTAACACTCACAAACATTAACGTGAATAATATACACCAGTAGAGAAATGGCCGGGCTAGATTCAGATTCAATGAAAACCGTGTATTATAATATATATATATATATGTAACGTATATACGTTACATATATATATTACATTATATTATATATTACATATATATATATATATGCACGTATTTGAAAGCCAAAGCGGATATTTCCATCGTTTTCATTGTATATTGTATATTATATACACCAAAAGCGGGTATGTATGCTGGTCTGTGTGAGAGAAACTGAAATTATCTCTCTCGTTTCGTGGCTTGGTAAGCTCTGCGAGCCAACAAGCCATTTTGCCTATTTTCGAAACTTGATTAAAGACCCAACGCATTTTAGTTGGTGGGAAAATCGTATCCGAGAATCGAGACGCGATCATTGGATAAAATTACGCATAGTCGGTTCACTTTCATATAAAAAATATAAAAAAATATAAATATAAAAAATAAAAATCAATAAAACTATTATTTAATATTTAATTCATTTTTTTTTTTACACATGGAATATATTTCAAAAGCTCTTCTCGTAAAATTCCTGAATAATATTTCGTGTAACGCAATTGCGATTTTGAGCATTACCATGACGAAGAAATTTTTCTGCCACAATGACGTGATTTTTTAATTAAAATTTTTATTCAATATTTTAATTTTCATTTTTTTTTTACACATCGAATATATTTCAAAAGCTCTTCTCGTAAAATTCCTGAATAATATTTCGTGTAACGCAATTGCGATTTTGAGCATTATCATGACGAAGAAATTTTTCTGCCACAATGACGTGATTTTTTAGTTAAAATTTTTATTCAATATTTTAATTTTCATTTTTTTTTTACACATCGAATATATTTCGAAAGCTCTTCTCGTAAAATTCCTGAATAATATTTCGTGTAACGCAATTGCGATTTTGAGCATTATAATGACGAAGACATTTTTCTGCCACAATGACGTGATTTTTTAATTAAAACTTTTATTCAATATTTTAAGTTTCATTTTATCTTACAGCGAATTTATTTCAAAAGCTCTTCTCGTAAAATTCCTGAATAATATTTCGTGTAATGCAATTGCGATTTTGAGCACTGAGCATGTTTTATTGGGCTGAACAATTTTGAGCATTATCATGACGAAGAAATTTTTCTGCCACAATGACGTGATTTTTTAGTTAAAATTTTTATTCAATATTTTAATTTTCATTTTTTTTTTACACATCGAATATATTTCGAAAGCTCTTCTCGTAAAATTCCTGAATAATATTTCGTGTAACGCAATTGCGATTTTGAGCATTATAATGACGAAGACATTTTTCTGCCACAATGACGTGATTTTTTAATTAAAACTTTTATTCAATATTTTAAGTTTCATTTTATCTTACAGCGAATTTATTTCAAAAACTCTCTTCTCGTAAAATTCCTGAATAATATATATCGCGTAATGCAATTGCGATTTTTGTGTACGTCCATAAATACTGTTTTATGTGTATCGTTTGGTTTCCGGAAAACATGAATCTCCCTTTTCCAATGTTTTATCAAAAAATTTTATAGCAGCTTTTTCATCAAATTGATTCCATTAAATTTGGTGGGTGTGCTGCGTGTGGTTATTTTTGCGCAAGTGCGATTTTTCCACACACACACATACACATCGTCATGCAGAACATGTGTAAGCGAATGCATATATATATATAAATATGGCTCAATGCATCGAAGCCCTCGAGGATATAAAAATCCTTCATTTATATATTCCTGCACGAAATGTGTCTCGTCGTGAATTTAGGATTTATATCTATATCTATATAAGCAATATATATATATATATATATATATATATATATATATATCTGTATATTATATACGATCGTGTATAAAAATCGTTTTGTGTCTGTGATACATATATATATATATAAATATATATAAAAAAAATATAGCACATATTTCGTTTACTCAGGCATCCGGGCAAGGCGATAAAGATCACGGGACATTATACAGATTTGTCGGTCGGATTGCTTTTACGATTTTTCTTCTCGCGTCTATAACGCTCTCTCGCGCGTCTTCTCTCCAAGATTCCTCTCGGTGCACACACTCCTCTTCGTCTCTCTCGCTAACAGCCTTTTCCATCTCACTCGCTTCTTGGTTATATCTATTTTTTTTTCGTATTTTTTTTTTATACTTATTTTTATTTTTTTATTTCCATAATTTAATTATCTCGAGTTTACGGCCCGGGACTAGCTATATTCCAAGTGTGCGTTTTTCTGGGCTGGTGTCGTCGTTGAGCCAGAGTCATCGGCCATATAAAATGTCTGTCCGCACATAAATCCGCGGGTGAGAGATATCGCGTTGCAGTTGAATCTCTCTCTCTCTCTCTCTCTCTCTCTCTCTCTCTCTCTCTCTTTCTCTCTCTGACGCTCGAGTATAAGAAGAAAAAGCTTCTATAATAAACGGACTCGCCCCAAGTGACCAATGTCTCTTATGTAGCCAGAACTATGTGTCCTCATATGAAATTGATTTTTTTCCCCCATATCCTGAATTTTAGCATATTTGTTTAATGCACTTTTATATATGAATTTTTTAGTTTTGGTCGTTTGAACGAAATGAAATTATTAATAACAAATAAAATTTATTCTCTTCACTCACCAGCATACTTTTCGAATTAGTAATAAAATTTTTTATTATTATTGACGAAATGCAACAATCCAGAATATCTACGTAAAAAAAATCTAGATCCGAAAAAAATGATACTTGGAGAGCCATAAGCGTGTAAAAGCGTAACAATAGGGGGGTTGGGGCACGCACATTTACGCTGAGAGTCTCTCGCATCGTTCATACGTAATTAAGTCTCTCTCTCTCTCTCTCTCTTTCTCTCTCTCTCTCTCTCTCTCTCTCTCTCTCTCTCTCTCTCTCTCTCTCTCTCTCTCTCTCTCTCTCTCTCTCTCTTTCTCTCTCTGACGCTCGAGTATAAGAAGAAAAAGCTTCTATAATAAACGGACTCGCCCCAAGTGACCAATGTCTCTTATGTAGCCAGAACTATGTGTTCTCATATGAAATTGATTTTTTTCCCCCATATCCTGAATTTTAGCATATTTGTTTAATGCACTTTTATATATGAATTTTTTAGTTTTGGTCGTTTGAACGAAATGAAATTATTAATAACAAATAAAATTTATTCTCTTCACTCACCAGCATACTTTTCGAATTAGTAATAAAATTTTTTATTATTATTGACGAAATGCAACAATCCAGAATATCTACGTAAAAAAAATCTAGATCCGAAAAAAATGATACTTGGAGAGCCATAAGCGTGTAAAAGCGTAACAATAGGGGGGTTGGGGCACGCACATTTACGGTGAGAGTCTCTCGCATCGTTCATACGTAATTAAGTCTCTCTCTCTGCTTCTCTTTCTATCTCTCTCTCTCTCTTTCCTTTTTTCTCTCTCTCTCTCTCTCTCCTTCTTTCTCTCTCTTTCTCTCTCTCTCTCTCTCTCTCTCTCTCTCTCTCTCTCTCTCTCTCGCTCTCCTTCTTTCTCTCTCTCCTTCTCTCTCTCTCTCTCTCTCCTTCTTTCTCTCTCTCCTTCTCTCTCTCTCTCTCTCTCTCTCTCTCTCTCTCTTTCTTTCCCTTTCTCTCTCTTTCTCGTATATAATAAAACGCCACCCATATATTAATGATCGCAGCACGTGTTTCCACACGCAGGGTTAATAAAAATGAATTGGTGAAAGAAAGACCGGTAATAGTGAGAGTTGTAGGATGGGCAAAACAAGCTGATGAGGGGATCGAGAATGAGAAAATGCTCAAGTTGAAGAGTGCAAAGCGTGTACATCAATTTTTTTTTCCCGTATATATATAGCAAAATTTAACCCTCCCTAGTGAGTGCTCGCATCTCATTGTCATGCATCGATGGGCATCATCGTCATTGCAACTTACCAGGTGGTCACACTTCTACCGGAAGTGAAATTCCGATGTCTCGGATACGATCAACTCTCTCTATCTCTCTTTCTCTTTGAGTCCGCATTTCATGAAGCATCGTCGTTTATTTCACCCTTAAGCACGCAATACTTTCCTCTACTTATCCCTGTATATCCGTCTGATCTAGATCATGCTCACCCTTCCCATTAATGTAAATAAGCCTGACGAGCATATTCGACGTGCTCTCATCACCGATCATCGTCACGGAAAATCGTTTATTTTTTCGCGAGAGAAAAATCGAGAAAATTGAATCAACAGAAAAAATACGAGAGGAGGAAAAAACGAACAAGATCGAAAAATAAAAATTCAATAATCGTTTATAAATATATTAAAAATATATAGTTTTTATTTTTCCAGTACGAGATTGCCTATTTGTCGAATTTTCTGGGGCAATCGAACGTAAATTTGTCAGTTCGACGTTGTGTGGCTTGCGTGAGTAGACAATTTCGGTTTTCGTCGTTTGTAGCGAGCTATTTGTTAATTTTGTGTGACTGGTGTGGTAATTCGACTGCTGTGGCCATCGATGGAGATACAGAGAGAATTTCCAGTACGATAGACATATATATATATATATATTTAGATAGCGAGAAATTCATGATACATCGAGAGGGAAATAGAAACGAGAGAGACTCAGCATTTGCGACGAAATTGCGTATTTATGCCATGCATAATCTCCCCATTTACTGGGAAATAGCGTAGAATCCATCAATGCCCGTTTTCTCATTGCCTTTCTCATTTTCCTACACGTCGACAATGCATTGAAATATAGACACACATAGCTCTGAAAAAAAAAAAAAAGAAAAACAGTCCGGAAGGATATCGTTCAATTTTTTATTCTCTCCTTCGTCCAGTGAGAGCAAAAGATCGCAGAGAGTATATATATATATTGGAATGACACAGTCGAGGTACGAGATGACTTTGTCGGTTCTCAAAAAACTTTTTTCCTTCTCTACTGTGTATTCGATTTTTTTTTTCACCCAGAACATCCTTTTCTCTCTGATGGTCAAGCTAGAATCCCTTTCGTTGCTGGCCAAAGTCCGCACATTTTCCCCACCACCCCCCATTGAAATTCTAATGTGACCAGATAGATGGGACACTTGCATCGATCATTTTGGATAGAATAAAAGGGGGGAAATGACAGAGAATGGATATAAGGGGGATGAAAAAGGAGTAGGAGAGGAAATGGTCCGTTTGGAAAAATGATGGAGGTTTGCCCGAGTGGACTAAGCTGTATTCATTATATATATATATATATATCCATGCGAATGAGAGAAATGACCAACCGGAAGTTGGCCATTCCTCGTCCACGCACTTTGGAATACAAACTAGAATCCTGTGGAGTTTTTCAATCGATCTTATTATTATATAATCCATAATACACAGAACTATTCCTGACATTGAAATAATCGTTTCTTCCTTTTTGCAGAATTTATTAAACTCAAGAAATTGATCAAACATGGCTGACATTTTTATTAAATATATTTCGTTTTTTTTTCTAAATCTGCTTCGAGCGTAATCTATGGAAATATATTTTTTTTTTAAATGAGATTTTTACTTTCGCCTTACTTTTAAATTTTATATTTAGAATCAATTAATTAATTAAATTTAAGAGCCACAATTCTGTCAAATATTTTCCATTTGATATTTTTTTTCTACTGTAATTTATTTGAAAAAAAAATCTAATAAAATAATTCGTCATTGCGTCCATCAGACTCGGTTAAATGATCGAATCTATCAAGCAAAGAGTAAAACTTTTTGGTACTCGATACGAGACAAAAGATAGAATACGATTTTCTTTCAATCAGTAGCAAACTCTCTGCTTCGTCCTCGTCGTTTTCGATGTAGCTTTTCGTCGCATTTACGTCCCTCAATAAAGACAGGAGCTCTCCCATCAAGAAGGCGTCGAGCTATGAGACACGAGATAGAGAGCGAGAGACATACGATCTTTTGGCTCGTATCACAAGACTCTCTTTTCCCATGGCACTTGTCTCACTATATACAGAACGTATGAACGAAAGAATGAGCAAGTGAGAGTGCCAATGTCGATATATATATATATATATGGCATATATGTATATATATGGCATATATATAACATGCACAGCCGAAAAGTGAGAGGGAGAGAGAGAGAAAAAAGTACAGAGAGTCGAACCGAGAGTGTGCTCGCGAGAGACACACAGGGGATGATTGCGAGAAATAAAAGTCGCAGGGTGTGACTGATGGTTTATCCAAGCGAGAGCAGCTCCATTCTAGAATTTGGGGGGTGGGGAGGCTTTTCCTCAGTAAAACGAGAACGAGCCAGAGAGACAGAGAGAGAGATGGAAAATAATTGAGAGAAAAGGAAAATACGTACACAGACACTCTCTTGAAGGAAACACTGCACGGGGGTTGATAAAACTACCCCTATCCTCGATTATATTATCATTAATATCGCAGAATTTATAATGATAAAAAATTTACCATATTACATTGTAAAAATTTTCGGTTTTCATTAGTAATATTTGTCAAAATGTCACATGAGATCCCATCAACCCTCAATAAATGGTAATTTTTCCCATCAAATTCGTTCTCCTTTGACCAAACGTACTTACATTAAATCGTACACTGTAAACTCTGTACGATCATCACGAAAGTCTCTTATTCGTTTTTTTTTCTCGTCTCTCTTGCCTTCTCTCATTCTTGTATATTTCGGCATATAAGACGAGAGAGAATGAGACTTCTGGCGAGCATCGTGAAATTTTCCACTCGTTACATTCCTCTGCGATTTCATTTGGCACCTACGAGGAACCATCTGATGCCATTGTCGTTGAACTACGACAACGATATACACACATAGACGACACACTCGTTCCTTGTGCCCTGCTCATATATATACATACGTATGGTAAATGGACGAGACGAGGACAAATAAGCGAGCTGAAAGGACTCATCCTGCACGAGAATTCAATATTCTCGTTTATGGTGTACTATATATATATATATACTCTTTGCTATGTCACAGTACACGACTCGTGAGACTAAAAGAATGAGAGAGAGAGAGAGAGAGAGCGAAAAACGTACAGAGAGTCGAACCGAGAGTGTGCTCATGAGAGAGACACCGGGAATGATTGCGAGAAATAAAAGTCGCAGGGTGTGACTGATGGTTTATCCAAGCGAGAGCAGCTTCGTTCTAGAATTTGGGGGGTAAGGAGGGTTTTCCTCAGTAAAATGAGAATGAGCCAGATAGAGAGAGGGAGAGAGAGAGAGAGATGGAAAATGATTGAGAGAAAAGGAAAATACGTACACACACACTCTCCTGCAGGAAATACTGCATAGGGGTTGATAAAACTACCCCCTATCCTTGACTATATATATAGATATATAGGGAGATGGGCCACGGTGGTTCCCGTCAAATTCGTTCTCCTTTCCTCAAACGTTCCTATACATATATATCGTACACTCTGTACGATCATCGCGAAAGTCTCATCCTATTCGTTTTTTTTCTCATATAAGACGAGAGAGTGAGAGTGAGTGAGACTGCTGGCCAGCATCGCGAAATGTCCCACTCGTTACATTCCTGCGATTTCATTTCGCGCCTATACGAGGAACCATCTGATGCCATCGTCGTTGAACTACGAGGACGATATGTACACATAGACGAGACTCGTTCCTTGTGCCCTTCTCGTATATATATATATATATATATATATATATATATATATATACATACGTATGGCAAATGGACGAGACGAGGACAAATAAGCGAGACGAAAGGACTCATCCGGCACGAGAATTCAATTTTCTCGTTTATGGTGTACTATATATATATGCTTTTTGCTATGTCACAGTACTCGACTCGTGAGACTAAAAGAATGAGAGAAAGAGAGAGAGAGAAGCGTAACGATCACTTTCGGCCTGAATTGGAATTGCACGTTGACACGCTGATCGACTATTGACGGGGAATTCGTTTTTTTTTTTTCCGGTCTATTTGACGCGCTAATACGACGTAATAAAATAAATCAGGAGTGACATGTATTTTGTTTTTTTCCTCCAATTGTTTCTCTTTGTAGGTGACGTTATTCATCCACCCACATTTTTATCGTTTAATCGTGGAAAATCTTTTTTTGACAACTTGTTAAAATTTGTCATTGACGTGTTAATGGCACAAAAGCACTGACAAGCTCAAAAGGAATTTCAATTTTCTCTGTTTCGAAATCTGTTCGATGTTTTTGGTCACTATTTCAAAAATTCAAAGCTCAAATCGGAATTAATTGTAAAGATTTGATGAGTATGAGTGACGTGAAATGCAAAATGGGGCAGGGCAAGAGAAAAATGGAAAGGATTCTTTGATATGTTCACATGACGTTTTTTTTTTTATCGTAAGGCAGAAACGAATTAATTGATCCAATTAGCTAATTTAACGGTAATAATTGGACGGTGTATATGGAATTCGGGTCAGAAGATTTTTTTCAACGATTAGTTTTTAGGTATTAATATGGAATTATACACGTTGACACACTGATTGACTATTGACGGGGAATTTTATTTTTCCTCCAATTGTTTCTCTTTGTAGGTGACGTTATTCATCCACGCACATTTTTATCGTTTAATCGTGGAAAATCTTTTTTTGACAACTTGTTGAAATTTGTCATTGACGTGTTAATGGCACAAAAGCACTGACAAGCTCAAAAGGAATTTCAATTTTCTCTGTTTCGAAATATGTTCGATGTTTTTGGTCACTATTTCAAAAATTCAAAGCTCAAATCGGAATTAATTGTAAAGCTTTGATGAGTATGAGTGACGTGAAATGCAAAATGGGGCAGGGCAAGAGAAAGATGGAAGGGGGGATGCTTTGATATGTTCACATGACGTTTTTTTTTTTTTCATCGTAAGGCAGAAACGAATTAATTGATCCAATCAGCTTATTTGCCAAATTTCCCATTTCTTCATCCATTTTGCTCCACTATATTTAAAGCTTTTAAACGGAAAATGTCCAAACGCACGTGTCAAAAAATCCGACCAGTTGTCAACATGTTTTTTTTTACCCTGTAAAAATGTTATTCCGAAAAAAAAAAAATTCTTTCCCTGTCATTTTGTACTGGACGTAATTCATTTTTCAATGGAGGAATCTCGTTATACGCAAATTTTTCCACATATTGGACGAGCGGTGTGCATCGAGGGTTGGAGTTTATCAGATAACGCGCGAGTGCCAGACGAGCCCCCCAGTGCTCTGGCACGCGTACGTGTAGCACTGCTTGCCATCACTATGTTTTAAGCTCCCCATTATTCACAATATAGTTGTATATATATGTATATATATATGTGTATATATATATATATATATATATATATATATATATATATATATATATGTATATATGTGTATATACATATACATATACGTATATATAATTACACCAGGCGTTACGAGAGATAATATGCTAATTGAGCTTCCCTTTTTTTTAATTTTATGTGTGAATTTCATCCTGAATAAGTTCTCGCGTTACGCTGACGACGATGAGTAACCAGTCGAGATATCATCGGCGAAAAAAAAAAAAAAAAAGAGATTTTTATCGATTGTAATGGGATTAACAAAAAGTTTTCCATCACACTTCCGGCTCCACACATAGCAATAAAATTAGCATAAAACGTATATAAAGATAAAATGTATAACGAATTGGCGATATATTATTTTTTAATTGGTAAAGAAATTGATTAAATGGTGCATTTTTTTTTTAACATTGGAATATTTTTTTTAAAAATTTATAAAAATATTCATAAAATTGAATTAAGAATGTTAAATTAGTTCGATGTGTACGAATAACTGACTCGCAGAATTGAAATAAATTTGTCGTGCATAAATCCGGTGGATCGATGAAACAATCGCGATAAGACAATAAAAAAAAATAATAAAAGAATCTTCTCTCTCGAAAATTATTTTCGTCGAAATCTTTTTTTTTTCACCGGTTTGGGCTTTTAATTGTTAGCCATAAAAATGAGAACGCGAGTCGACTGCGTGACCGTATCGAGGGGTATGAGAAAGAAAAGTCTCCGGTGCAGTAGATAAAGCAGCTGGGAAAAACAGTAGCAGAAAAACTGGGAGTCTCGAAATAATAGTAGGAGATAAAGCGAGAGGTCCTTATTTAAAAGATAACAGCTCGAGAATACAGAAAATCCGGACGAGGAAGTTTATGATCCTGGCTATTTGAATAAAAAAAAAAAAAAAAAAAACAAAAAGCTCTGCTTTATAGCCCATCAATCTATCTCACTCTGCCTCGCTTCCTTTCTTCGTGCAAAAAAAAAATTAATAATCATAATAATAGCAATGACAATTGTGATAAACTTTCGAATGCCGCGCATATTTTTTTAATTATAAAACTAATTATTCCTGACTACATCAAAATGTCGTCAGGATAAATTTAAAGAAAAATAATAAATAAAAAAAAGTTACAAACTCGAATATTCGATGTATAATGGCGACCATATAATCTCGTCGACCCATCTGTTATTCCTCTTTAAATCCCGGAAGCAGTGAAATAAACGTTTAGTCGAGCTCTTAAGGTCTCCTGAGAAGTGACACGAGAAAAAGAGAGAGAGAGAGAGACGAGACATCGAATTCCTTCATCCGCTCTTTCTCGATTATTTCCAAAGCACTTGAGGAGTGCATCTCAGTGAGCACAATAAGGAAACGACCTCGTGAGAGGTCCTCTTTCTCATCGTTCACTTTATACGTTCCATCGACGGAAGAATAGTATATATATATATATATATATGAAGGGGCACACGACCAGGGTTCGTCAACGATCGTCACGCCAGCTTTACATACGCTTGAACTTCGACAATGCCCGGGTTAAACGATATTACGGAGGCTCGTATCGGTCGCTCTTTCTCTCTTCTATTTTCCATTTTCATTTCCATTTATCTCTCTCTCTCTCTCTCTTTCTCTCATTCTTAAATTCCCGTTTGGTGTGCGCGAGCGTTGTTCGAATCTTCATCGGGTCGGGTTAAACTGGTGATAAATCAGCGTAACGTTATTACGCCTCATAGAAATCATAGCCACTTCTGAATCCATTAAAAGAATTCTCTCGCATTGACTCGCTAGAAAATATATATCTCCTCGGATCTCTCTCTCTCGCTCTCTCTCTCTCTCTCTCTCTCTCTCTCTCTCTCTCTCTCTCTCTCTCTCTCTCTCTCTCTCTCTCTCTCTCTCTCTCTCTCTCTCTCTCTCTCTCCTCTCTCTCTCTCTCTCTCGCTCTCTCTCTCTCTCTCTCTCTCTCTCTCTCTCTCTCTCTCTCTCTCTTCTTCTTCTTCTCATTTTAAAATGATGTAACTGTGGAAAGAGTGGCAGCAGGACGAAAGAAAAAAATCGTTATATGTCATGCATAAAAAGAGCGTGAAGAATTTGAGAATTCGTGATACGTTGTGAGCATGACCGATAGTGGACTATCGGTCAAAAGAAAACGATTGAAGGGTTCGTCTCAAGGAAATTTTGATAGACTCGAACTGGACCTTTAAAATTCCATAAAAAAAATAATTAAATAAATCATAGCTTTGTGAATCCAGCGAAATTTTGAAGTTACTTCGAATTAAAAATTAAATCAGACTCACTGAATAAAAAAAAAAAAAAAAAAAAACGACAAAAAAATCTGAGAAATCTATTTTTTATATCTAGATATGTATTGATAATGTGTAACAGAGCGATGGGGCGAAGGGCCGAAGCATCACGAAGCGCCCCTTTGTCGTCGCGTTGCGGTACAACAAGGTGAGTCAACCTGCCTGAGATATATATGTATGTATATATATACATATATATATATATATATATATATATATATATATATATATATCTATATATATACACACACAGAGATATATATATATATATATATATATATACATCTATATATACAGAGAGAGAGAGAGAGAGAGAGAGGGAAGGAACGAAAGGCCGACCCCCCTCAAACACAAGTCCACTAAATCAATCTATTGTCACGTGTGGCCTCGATTCCAATCCTCTCTCTCTCTCTCTCTCTCTCTCGCTCTCCTCCACACACACACACATTCTCGTCATACCCCACAGCGTCTTATATAGCTCACACTCGTGCGGTCACGGCTGTGATGTACATCGCTTCTCTCCGTTCATCTCTGGCACCTCATATTCCATCTGATTACATCTCTCGGTCTATGCGTGTGTAATATCTGTCGTGCTCACCCTTATGGCGAGGCCTCGCGATTCCCACAGAACACGTGACTGTACGTGCGCGGGTGAAAATGTATGAGAACGTACGTGGGGTTGTCGCGCCTTTATATATAATAAAAACACTATATACAGGATATTTTGTACATAGTATATACAGTATATTACAGACTTATGTATATAATGATGACCCAAAATTAACAAAGCATTTCTGGTATGTAAAAGGCTAATTTATATATTTTTTTGACCTTGGACCAGCAATAAATAATATTGCACAATATATATACATCTTATTTTTGTATATAATGATGGCTTAAAGTCAAAAAGGCGTATCAAATATGTGTGAGTATCCTTCATATGCCTTTCTGACCTTGGACCATTGATACGTAACATTACACACTGTGTAAATCTGATTATGTATATTATAATGATGACCCTAAATTAACAAAGTATTTCTGGTATGTAAAAGGCTTATATATTTTTTTTCGCCTTGGACCATCAATTAATAAAATTGCACACTCCATATATTTTGTTTTTTATATATATTTAATATTGGCTTAAAGTCAAAAGGGCGTATCAAATATGTACAAGTATCCTTCATATGCCTCAATGCCCATATGCATTAATGCTTCATATGCATATGCCTTAATTAAATATATATATATACATTTTTTTTTTGATGCTATTATATGTACAATGCTGTGCGTGCATTCATGATGTGCCACCATGTAGATTCGTGCAGATAATGCACCGATTGTGTACTATATATATTATAGTACACACTATGCATACATTTAAATGTACACACGTACACGGTGCGGTTGCATACGTCAGCATATGCTGCACCGAGAGAGCTATATTCACTTGTGGATTCTACAATAATATATATATATATATATCATACAATAATATATATATATATATATATATATATATATATATATATATCATACAATAATACGCAGGTACTATTTGTATTTATTATTATACGATTGTGTAAGGCGTTTGCGTGTCTATTATTTTCTGTACGATCAAATGTGTGCCGAGGGTCCTGAATGAAAGAACTTGACCCAGAACATATTTTTTTTTTTTTTTTTTTTTGCAATGCGGTTGATCCTCGATAATTGGACCAGTGTGTATGGAATTCGGGTCAGAAGATTTTTTTCACCGATTAATTTTTATGTATGAATATGGAATTATTCATGATTTTTTTTTTTTCGAGTACGTAATGGAATATTGCAAATTGTTCAGTGCGAGTTTTAGGTCTTATTGATTTTTTTTTTTTTTTTTTTTGGCTAGTGGAGTAGTTAAAGGCGTGACTGTCAGCTCTTATTCTCCCTCTGAAACGTTGGCTCGAAAGACCATTGGCGTCTGTGTTATCGGAGAAACGAATGCGTGGTCACGTTTCCTCGCTCTCATTTTGCCTCTCTTGCGAGCTTCTTTTCACCATAGGATTCTCCACCTGCGTCTCGTTATACCCAGCAGTCTCGCTTCTCGACACGAATTCAAACGTTATATCGGACTCTGCTTTGTATAAATTCTTGGACTAAGTCGCCTCAATCTCACTCGAGGCTCACCCTCATATATATAAATAGAATGTACGTATAATCCTCGTGGATTGATTTCAGCAGCCCTTTTGTAGGACTATGCGCGATACAAGCCGATTACTTAGTGTAAATCTCGAGTATAAATTCTTTCATTATTGGCTTTTCCATTTAATTTTTATTTTCACTGATTAGTTGTCGCTTTGATAGTCATTATATTTTTTTTCCCGCAATGACTATTAAAGAGACAACTAAAGGAATAATATAATGAATTTTATTTTTGTTTTATTCATTCAAAATGAAATTAATTTTGTATCATGGCTACTTATACCAATATCAGACCTCGGTAGTTCTAGTGTTAATGACTGGAGAAAAGCTACGCAAAGAGTTCAATATTGCAATTATGCTATACAGTAAAACTTCTAACAAGTTAATCATTTGGGTCCCGCGAATTTCCCAACGCTCAATGTTCCTTCGCCTCCCACTCTTGGGTCTTGGTTGGCGCATGCGCTTGGCGAGGAAATTCTCGAGAGGAAATACTTAACTTGATACATTGAACAATCCGAAATTTGCAAGAGTGCGAGAGAGGGAGAGAAAGAACGCTATAGAGATGGCCATGAATGAGGGAAAATTATCGAGAACATGTTTTAAATCACCTTAAAGAAAGTAATTAACTCAATGAAATTTAACGTGCTGGATGTTCAACTGTAGATATATATTTTAGGATATAAAATTTCTGCAATAACTTTTGGAACTCTGGTCATTTACGTACGAATTCCAATCCTGCCTGAGCGCAATCACAAACTTTTTTTTCGACCGTCCAATTTTTAGTTACATACACGGAGAGAGAGAGAGAGAGAGAGAGAGAGAGAGAGAGAGAGAGAGAGAGAGAACGGTGCAACATGTATTTCATTTCCGCTCTATCTTCTCGTTTCGTGAAGCATATTTGTGCGCTATTGCCGCTGCGTTTTTTTCCGGCTCGCTATTTGTTTCGATTATATTTTTACACGGAGAGAGAGAGAGAGAGAGCGAGAGAGAGAGAGAGAGAGAACGGTGCAACGCGCATTTAATTTCCGCTCTTCCTCTCGTTTCGTGAAGCATATTTGTTCGCTATCGCTGCCTCATTTTTTTCCGGCTCGCTATTTGTTCCGATTTATATTTTTTTTTTTCTTTTTCCCTATATCTCTCAATTTTTTTTTACCTCGGAAAATGTGCAATTGAGAGATTCCCCGAATATATTCGTGCGAGACAAAATGCCTGTCGCTTTTATATATAGCGGAATTATTAAATGCCCAGAGCTCAATGCGAAATCCTCCATACATGGAGATACTTTTTTTTCCGGATATTGTACGTACCGATTTTTTTTTTGTTTTCCTTCTGCCCCATTTTCCTCACTTCATTGTTTCGTTCACGCTCGACGTTCGTTGCAACGACAGGGAAATGTTCGACTACCGGCAAAAGTCGTTCGATTGGCTTCCTTCCCTCCTGCCCATTTCGTGCAAAGTTACTTTTTTTTTTTGCACGTAACTCTTTTTCGTCCCTGCAAAATGTAATATCGGACGCTCTCGTGGTTCTCTCGCGAGAGTCCACGCTTTATAAAATTACATCGATAAAAAGGCAATGAAAAAGGTGAAGCAACGACCGCGACGAAACTAGTTACCGGGTTGTGAGCATATATATATATATATATATATATATATATATGCGTGTGTATATACGCAGATAGAAAAAGCTCGAGAGCGTGAAAACGAGAAGGGAATGCAAGGGTAGCTTGACCGCTTTTTTTACGACACGTTTCGCCCTCGGATTCACTGCACCACCCTTCAGTGCATGTACACCCTTGCATCGGTTTCTAAAGTCTCGTTCCCTCATTCACGAAGAAATAACGTGAAAATGTTTCGAGTGATGATTTTTCGATCATTTGTCTTCTATAATTTTTCGATAATTTTAAAAATTCTGCAAAATGTAATTATTTAATTATACATTTTTTTTTAATATAATTTAGAAAATATATTTTTTATTTTATTTGCGGTAAACTAAATGGTAGGATTTATTTAATCATTGAAAAATAATAATTTGCCGACTATTTAAAATTATCCCCTAGGATCATCGATCATCCCTCTCATATTTTTCATTCATAGTTTTTTTCGAGTTTATTGCGAGGGAAGATTATTTAGAGATTATCCTATATATATATATAGGAACTATATGCTTAGAGAGCCAAAGCGTGTTTATGCAACTCGTCGATAATTTTTCGAGCCCATTTTATCTATAATATAATAAACGTTGCTGAACGAGAATTTGGGGTGAACAGACACGAGCTTAGTGAAGTGCAGAGCACATACGACGTATCTGATCCGATTTCACGTACGACTTGATCGCACGATGTTACGATCTCTCTCTCTCTCTCTCTCTCTCTCTCTCTCTCTCTCTCTCTCTCTCTCTCTCTCTCTCTCTCTCTCTCTCTCTCCCTCCCTCTCTCTCTCTCTCTCTCTCTGGCTTTCCCTTCGACAGCTGGCGGAAAAAATGTGGTGAATCGATACACTCTCGACCATGCGATTTACTCACTATCCAAATTAGACCAAATATTCCCAACTATAATTGTGGCGATCGAATCACTTGTAAATTTTTAACGAGGCTTGATTCTGACACAGATTTTTTTTTTTTCTCTTCTATACAATTTTCGAGGTCGATTACCCCTGTTAGCTTTTTTATTCTTCAGCACGAATACGATTAAAATTCATAATAGTCAAGATCTCACTTCTCACTTCGTTCCTAACAAACTGTGCTTGACGAAAACTTGTTTTTTTTTTTTAATTCCTGAATGGACGAATGAGAATTAATAACTATTTTAATGTAAAAAACCAACTTGAAACTATGATTTTCATGAAAATTATTTTCCGCGCTGATTCGCGAGAAAAGAAAACCCTTAAGGAATTTTAACGAAACTAACCCAAAGCAAAATGGCAGCTAAAAAATAAAACAATTTTTTTTTTATTTACCTGAGTGAGGCTGCGGATACGAATAAAATTCACGATTTCGAAAAATGTACAGCAACAATATCTGTACAGCCCACGTTACGAAAAGTACTCGAATATTCTGGTGAACGAGGAGCATTAAAAATGGAAAATCATAAAAAAAAGAATTAAAAAAAAAAAAGGATAACAGTCCACCCCGTAAGATATTATGCACACCCTTGCGTGTAAAGGTGGATAACACATATAGGCACAACGGTGCACGCTTGGTGTGAAGCATAAACCGGAGCATAAACCAAGAGGGGGTGGAAAAGCATAAAACGCGAAATGCAGCAACCCGGGTGCTCCTGCTATCCGCAGCGACCACCGGTGACAGATGCCGTTTATTAACGCTGCCGCGTCCTCATACGCATTCGCATTTACACACGTCCATATCTACATTTATACACACATTGCACATTGAACGAAAATATATATTGAAATATATTATTAAATACTTCCATTAAAACGTAGAACGAAAAATCATGAATTTCCATTGCCCATCATAATTTTGTAAATTTGATGAAAATCGGACAGTATAATTATAAATTCATAAAATGATAATTACAAATGGATGAGAGCTTCAATTTAGGTGAAAATTTGTCATTATTGATATTTTTAATGATTTCAATGCTTTCGTGTATGAAATAATGGAGACTTTTCGATAAAGCTTGAGATGAAAAAGATAAGCTGTAATAATACTCGTGATGGTGAGTCTGTTGGTAGAAATCTTGGATATATATATATATATATATATATATATGTATATATATAATGTATATGTGCGGTTGTGACCCTCGTCACTCACCTCGTGAGACGCCGAATTAAGTCCATTTTACACCCGGCTTCGCCCGGGGTCGTGAGCATCAGCCACGAGGGATCGTTTCTCGACCCCACCTAAAGTCCGGTGACTCGGCAAGATGCCCGGATGACCGAGGCATCAATCTTCACGCCTCTAACGTTTTTTTCCCCCTTTTTCTCTCTTCTCATCTCTCGCTTTTCTTTCATAGCTCCCTTTCTTGTGTTATGTACATCTCTTCATTCCTCGTCCCTTCCGTCAAAAGTCACGCCAAGTTTGCACTTCTACTTCCGCAATGGTTTCGCAATGATTTGGAAAAACGTTTCTCGACCATTCTCGAGAAAATGGACGATCGAAAAAACTAAGTGATTATTTTATCGTCTAATTATTTATATTTTTGAATCAATCACGAATTGAAAAACGTTACAAAAAATACTCAACGACCCCTGAAGAGTCTCTGTACCGTACAAAAATTGATTTTAGAGTCCCCTTGAACTCATACTATAAATTCCATAACGTGCAATCAGAATCCAAATTTTTTATATGATAAAAATTAATTCAATTTTAATTTATTTTTTATCGTCTAATTATTTCTATTTTTCAATCAATCACGAATTGAAAAACGTTACAAAAAATACTCAACGACCCCTGAAGAGTCTCTGTACTGTACGAAATTCATTTTAGAGTCCTTTTGAACTCATACTATACATATGCCATAACGTGCAATCAGAATCCAAATTTTTTATACGATAAAAATTAATTCAATTTTAATTTATTATTTTATCGTCTAATTATTTATATTTTTTAATCAATCACGAATTGAAAAACGTTACAAAAAATACTCAACGACCCCTGAAGAGTCTCTGTACTGTACGAAATTCATTTTAGAGTCCTTTTGAACTCATACTATACATATGCCATAACGTGCAATCAGAATCCAAATTTTTTATACGATAAAAATTAATTCAATTTTAATTTATTATTTTATCGTCTAATTATTTATATTTTTTAATCAATCACGAATTGAAAAACGTTACAAAAAATACTCAACGACCCCTGAAGAGTCTCTGTACTGTACGAAATTCATTTTAGAGTCCTTTTGAACTCATACTATACATGCCATAACGTGCAATCAGAATCCAAATTTTTTATACGATAAAAATTAATTCAATTTAAATTTATTATTTTATCGTCTAATTATTTATATTTTTTAATCAATCACGAATTGAAAGACGTTACAAAAATTATTCAACGACCCCTGAAGAGTCTTTGTACTGCAGAATTCGTCCTCAAGTTGCCTTGAAAATGCCATAACGTTAATGCTCCTGGGACACCCCATATATTAAGTTCCCTCGTGAGCCTGTGCATCGTAAACCGAAAACGATTGAATATTTTTTTTTTTTACCATTTTACCCGATAGTTTGCGGTGCTCGAAACGACCTGGTGAGGTTGCCTGGTACTTTTGCAGTAACTTGACGGTCTCTTTCGTGAGGGACGTCCGTGCGCGATTGAATTCCATACTCGTGCACACTCGTCTTTGCCACACGGAGTCGCCTTGGTAAGGTCATGGGGGTGTCCGGGGTTGTTACACGACACGTAACAAATTGCTCGCGACGTTTATACGTGTACCTTATTGGATATATAGGCGTGCATACCACTCACACACACACACACATATATATATATATATATATATATACATCGCGTTGTACTACACATATGGAAGAGAAAGCAAAAATTTTTGCAAGCTAAACTTGACGAAGGGTTTTCTTATTCTACAAGCCAAAGAGTTTAGCCCTAACCGCGAAGTGAGGTAATAATTTTCGCGGGTTTATCGCGGTGTCTTCGGCGAATTGACCAAGCATTGACCGCATGGACCATAACGAGAGTTCGGTTGATCTGACTAAAAAATATCTCGCGAATAACGACCCTCGCGTTATTTGTGCGCAAACGATATTTTCCAATTTTGCCGATGAGCTTTAAACGTTTTAAATTTTTTCCCACAATACGAACACACATGTTGACCAAAAATGAAGCTCCGATCAAACTTTCGAGGTCTGACAAAAGCGAGCAAAGGGCGCGAAGAATCGGTAAACGAAATAAAATTATCGGTAAAGGAAAAAAGTAGCGACTCTCGCGGTACTTTCTCAAAGCAAATATTTCTCTCATTTTAGTACCTTCGAGCATATCCTTGCAGGATTTGCTCCTTCATCTCTCGCGTACCTACATCTCGATATTACTGCCTGCTCGTGCATCCACACATTTTACCACTACATTTTTGTTACTCACCAAGGGGACATTGCGGAGAGTAGAGAGAGCAGAGAGAGAGAAAGAGAAAGAGAAAGTGTAAGAGAGAGAGAGCGGTGAGAAGGAGAAAGAGAGAGAGCAGAGAGAAAGAGAAAGAGAGAGAGAGAGAGAGAGAGAGAGAGAGAGAGAGAGAGAGAGAGAGAGAGAGAGAGAGAGAGAGAGAGAAAGAGAAAGAGCAGAGAGAAAGAGAGCAGAGAGAAAGAGGAAGAGAGAGAGAGAGAGAGAGAGCAGAGAGAAAGAGAACGAGAGAGAGAGAGAGAGAGACAGAGAGAGAGAGACAGAGAGAGAAGAGAGAAAGAGAGAGAGCAGAGAGCAGAGAGAAAGAGAAAGAGAGAGAGAGAGAGAGAGAGAGAGAGAGAGAGAGAGAGAGAGAGAGCAGAGAGAAAGAGGAAGAGAGAGAGAGAGAAGAGAGAAAGAGAAAGAGAGCAGAGAGAAAGAGGAAGAGAGACAGAGAGAGCAGAGAGAAAGAGAAAGAGAGAGAGAGAGAGAGTGAGAGCAGAGAGAAAGAGAAAGAGAGCAGATAGAAAGAGAAAGAGAGAGAGAGGGAGAGAGAGAGAGCAGATAGAATGAAAGAGAGAGAAAAGCAAAGTGCACACTGCGTGCCGCTCGACACATTTCGGGCGATAAATTACTCAAACTTCTCCAAAGACCAAATGCTTCGAGTGCGAGAAGGGATGAGTATTACACGTTGGTGATCTCGTATTCATTTACAACCCTTCTCTCTCGCTGCTCCTTTTTTTTTTTTTTTTTTTTTTTGCGGTCTGTGTCAGTTAAGCTGCCGCTAGTGTGTCTTCTCTCCTCGGGATTTCTGAGATATCCATGCTGGGGTCAGAGTGTTTCATTCTCGCGTAACAGCTTGGGGTACCTCCGACTTTCCAATAAACGGTCACCGAGAATCCAACGACTATATATACGATGAAATATAGTTAAAGTAACATCGTCAAATATTCTCTCGGGCACCGCATGCAAAATTTCTTTTGTCCCCGAAAAGTTATATAAAAAAAAAAAAGCTTAGAATTTTATTATTATTATTATAGTCAACATTTGTAGCCCATTTATATTTTTATTTACAGCTACAGCGTATATATATATGTATACTCGAATTTATTTAAGGCGAGCATAATACGAGCATCCTCACTTGAAGATATTTCTTATTTAAAACCAAGTTATGTCTCATTGTAATAAAAAAATTATTGCACAGACATATTCTTGGCATGTATTACGAGTACCACGAAGTGAATCTTTCTCTTTTCTTCGCTGATGGCTAATGAAGTATAAGCGATCGCTTTTTGGAACTCGTATAAATCCGAGAATCTCTTGGCTTTTTCAAAAATCATTCTTTGTCGCACTGACTATAACTACACACACACACACATACACATATCTATATATATATCCTCCCATATATATATATATATATTCTCCCATATATATATATATATATATGGGAGAACTCCACTTGCGAACAATATTATAACCGTCGAGGCATTTCTGTAGGGATGACGACGAGTACATAACGCTTGGTGGGCGGTTTATTAAGGCGCCGCCGCATGTCTTATGCAGTAGCAAAAGTTTTAACAGCCACGGACTTTGAAGTCCAATGAGAAAGAGAAAGAGAGAGAGAGAGAGAGAGAGAGAGAGATTCAAGTTATAAGGATCCAGACACCAGTAGCATCGTATACAGTAGTAGCCGCAAGTATTTTACCTCCCCTCCCCCCCTTACGTGTCCGACCGCAAATTAATCCTTCGCGAGAGGGAAGAGAGAAATGAAAAATGAAAAGGGATGGAAAAAAAAATCCTCAGCTACCGCGCGCTGCAATTTCTTTCGGCACGCTTTGCGCCGCAAAGATGTAATATATGTGTAAGTATATATATATACATATATATATATATTTAATATATGTGTAAGTATGTGTATATATATATATATAATTTTACAAGTGTATTCGAAGGTATTTCTGCCGCGAGAGATTGAGGAAAAGGACTCTCACGAAAGGGCAAAAGAGAGCTTACACTTCACGCGCGACGAAAGTTTATACATGGAAGGAAGCCTTAATCGAAGTCTCGACCTTTGCGAATTGTAAACGGGAATTGCGCTGCTATATGGTGAACCATTTGGAATCTTCTTATTCTTCTTATTCTTCTTTCTCTTCTTCCTTTCCTTCTATTTCTTCTTTGGACATTAAAGCGCCAAATAATAATCGTTCGTTTAATGGATATTCCCATGCGAGCTACAAGATGAAGGAGCGCGACATTATTTATTTATTTACGCCACATTCAATTACGCTGCCCGCGAACCGCAAAAGTGATTGCGCTCTCGCATCACAGAGATTTGAGAGAGAGAGAGAGAGAGAGAGGGGTAGTGAGCAAGGGAGAAACAGAGAGGGGGGAAGAGCATTTGTATGCAAATTCAGTTTTATTTTTCTCGCTATGTCGATCCAAACTTTTTACAGGACCCGGAGATGAAATTCTGTATGTGTGTGTGTGCGTGCATTTATGCGTATGTTCCTGTCGCTCATTGCGACCGTGTCGAATTAAAATTGCGAATGACGAGACACAAATTTGGCGTGGAATTTTTTTTTTTTGCATTCTAATAAAATAATTTTTATTCTACTTTGAAAAATTATTATAAAAATTTGAGTGAAATATTTTTATGTATTTTTATGGAAATAAATATTTTGTGAACGGCTCAGCTTCAAATTGAGATTAAAATTTTATCATGCGTATAAAATTTTTATTGTATCAATAAGTATTAATATTGATCGAAATTCGATCCAATAAAAATTGGATATATTTTTTTTTCAACCTCCTCCTGACTGGTAAAACATACAAAAATGTGATTTTTTTTCATCCCCCTCACGCTCGAGGGGGCGCCCACAAATTTGGCGTGGAATTTTTTTTTCACATTCTAATAAAATAATTTTCATTCTACTTTGAAAAATTATTATAAAAATTTGAGTGAAATATTTTTATGTATTTTTATGGAAATAAATATTTTGTGAACGGCTCAGCTACAAATTGAGATTAAAATTTTATCATACGTACTAAATTTTTATCGTATCAATAAGTATTAATATCGATCGAAATTCGATCCAATAAAAATTGGATATATTTTTTTTTCAACCTCCTCTTGACTGGTAAAACATACAAAAATGTGTTTTTTTTTTCATCCCCCTTACGCTCGAGGCTTCGTCTCACTTTTTATTCTCGAGACAAGTTATACACACGTAGTACAAAATTTCGGGAAGCCTCTCGAATAAAATTTATAATAAGAGGGAAAAGTCTGGCGGGGGTGCCCACAAATTTGGCGTGGAATTTTTTTTTTTATATTCTAATAAAATAATTTTCATTCTACTTTGAAAAATTATTATAAAAATTTGAGTGAAATATTTTTGTGTATTTTTATGGAAATAAATATTTTGTGAACGGCTCAGCTTCAAATTGAGATAAAAATTTTATCATACGTATAAATTTTTTATCGTATCAATAAGTATTAATATCGATCGAAATTCGATCCAATAAAAATTGGATATATTTTTTTTTCAACCTCCTCTTGACTGGTAAAACATACAAAAATGTGTTTTTTTTTTCATCCCCCTTACGCTCGAGGCTTCGTCTCACTTTTTATTCTCGAGATAAGTTATACACACGTAGTACAAAATTTCGGGAAGCCTCTCGAATAAAATTTATAATAAGAGGGAAAAGTCTGGCGGGGGTGCCCACAAATTTGGCGTGGAATTTTTTTTTTTATATTCTAATAAAATAATTTTCATTCTACTTTGAAAAATTATTATAAAAATTTGAGTGAAATATTTTTCTGTATTTTTATGGAAATAAATATTTTGTGAACGGCTCAGCTTCAAATTGAGATAAAAATTTTATCATACGTATAAATTTTTCATCGTATCAATAAGTATTAATATCGATCGAAATTCGATCCAATAAAAATTGGATATATTTTTTTTTCAACCTCCTCCTGACTGGTAAAACATACGAAAATGTGATTTTTTTTCATCCCCTTTACGCTCGAGGCTTCGTCTCACTTTTTATTCTCGAGACAAGTTATACACACGTAGTACAAAATTTCGGGAAGCCTCTCGAATAAAATTTATAATAAGAGGGAAAAGTCTGGCGGGGGTGCCCACAAATTTGGCGTGGAATTTTTTTTTTTATATTCTAATAAAATAATTTTCATTCTACTTTGAAAAATTATTATAAAAATTTGAGTGAAATATTTTTGTGTATTTTTATGGAAATAAATATTTTGTGAACGGCTCAGCTTCAAATTGAGATAAAAATTTTATCATACGTATAAATTTTTTATCGTATCAATAAGTATTAATATCGATCGAAATTCGATCCAATAAAAATTGGATATATTTTTTTTTCAACCTCCTCTTGACTGGTAAAACATACAAAAATGTGTTTTTTTTTTCATCCCCCTTACGCTCGAGGCTTCGTCTCACTTTTTATTCTCGAGATAAGTTATACACACGTAGTACAAAATTTCGGGAAGCCTCTCGAATAAAATTTATAATAAGAGGGAAAAGTCTGGCGGGGGTGCCCACAAATTTGGCGTGGAATTTTTTTTTTTATATTCTAATAAAATAATTTTCATTCTACTTTGAAAAATTATTATAAAAATTTGAGTGAAATATTTTTCTGTATTTTTATGGAAATAAATATTTTGTGAACGGCTCAGCTTCAAATTGAGATAAAAATTTTATCATACGTATAAATTTTTCATCGTATCAATAAGTATTAATATCGATCGAAATTCGATCCAATAAAAATTGGATATATTTTTTTTTCAACCTCCTCCTGACTGGTAAAACATACGAAAATGTGATTTTTTTTCATCCCCTTTACGCTCGAGGCTTCGTCTCACTTTTTATTCTCGAGACAAGTTATACACACGTAGTACAAAATTTGGCGAAGCCTCTCGAATAAAATTTATAATAAGAGGGAAAAATCCGGCGGGGGTGCCCATCGAGTTCACCACCCGAGGCGCAAGATGCTACCGACAATAATCCCGTTGTAAACAGCTCGTAACAACATAATTGCTTGTTCGGATTTGGAATGGTGTGGTCTCCGTTTCGGACGAAAAAAAAAGTAAAAAAGAAAAAATACGTAAGAGCGAGTGAGAAAGAAAATATGCGACATTTTGCCAAGCAGAGAGAGAGAGAGAGAGAGAGCATGAATCTGGCTCGGATGGGGAAGAGCCTCTGGCTCTCTCTCTCTTTCGTTCTCGAGATCGCGGAGAAAAAACGCCGGGGGTCCTTTTAAATTGGCGACTTTTCGGTCAACAATCGATCCTTCCGGAAGGTCGGTTGGCCACCAACCTCCTACGAGCAAAGCCTCGATCTATGTTACTATATATATATCTATATATGTCGATCTGCCTCGTGTTCACAATGATGCGCCGAAGCCAAATCTATACTATCGTCACACCCCCACCCCCACCCCTCCGTTTCTCCCGCCGCTTCTATAGACACCCCCTAGGGCTACCCTATAATGGCCACGGGACCGAAAACCCAGCATGGCCTGTTCGGGCGTGCGACACACGAGGGTTCGTGCGTTGGATAAAAAAAAAAAAAGGAAAAAAAAAACCGCGTTCAACCCTCTTCCCTCAAATGCTACAACACTCTCGACGATTCGCTCTCTCTCTCTCTTTCTTTCTCTCTCTCTCTCGTTTGTGAAATAAAATTGAACTTTTCGGCAAAATCTTCAAAGGCTAGGCCGACAGTTTTCTCCAGTGTACCCCCTTAACTCGATACACAATCCGATCAGACATCTCAGATTTTTTCAAAGATTTTTTTTTTTTTTCGCCAATGGCATAGTTTTTGTCACTACGCAGAGTTGGCATTTTTTTTTTTCTTATCTCTGGCGAGAAGAGAAACGTGAGGATATTTGATTATCGTGTTTATTGTGGCAATTTTTGCAATTTGTGTGAGAAATTTTATTGTGTGAATTTTTTTGAGTTTGTTTTTTTTTTTTTCATAGAATTTTTTATTAGCGTAGATATGAAATTGTGATATTGGGGATTAAAAAAATGAGTCTCTCTTGTTCTCGAATATTCCCATGGCAATTCATTCGATTATGAGTCCGCGATAATCTCTCAAGTGGACGTAATCGAGTTATCTTAACCGATAAGTCGTCCACATTGGTCGAAGAATTTATTCGAGGCGTTTAATCTCCTCGCTGTTCAGTCTTTAGATCGACTAGCCAAACGCACACGTATAACTCTCGCTCGTCCAATAAGAACGAAAAATGTCAGAATTTAGATTTAAATGTCCCCAGAGGAGAGCAGAAGAGAAGAGAAAAAATACGCTACAGTCTCTAGAGAAATATTCTTCAGCCCAAATATATCTGATATTCTCGCAATATCTGTCCATGTATATATATATATATATAAACCCAACAAAGATCTATATATACTCATATGGTTTATTATACTTTTTAAACTTTCAACGATGTATCAAAATTTTCATGACAGCGGTCAGTTCGTGCATAGAGAGATATCATGCGTCTGGCAATAAGAGAAGGAAAAAAAATATATATCTATTGGTAGGAAAGATACCGAGTGTATATTTCCCTCTTCACTATAAAATACGTCCGAGCCATTAATCCCGAAAGGAATGAAAATATTCCGGCGATTTCTCTGATGCAACAAATATATATATATATATATATATATATATATATATATATATAAATATATATATATGGGGTTCCTTTTAATATGAATACAAAAGCGATTTCGCGTGTCTATTATTTATGGTATGTATATTACCATGTAACACAACGTGGCCAGTGGGCATTGCTCGACCATGTCCCATGTCCGTTCTATATATATATATATATATATGCATTTCGCATAGGCAAATGCTTGGCAATGCGTCACGACCGCTGTCCACTCTGTATGTCTATACGTAATACTTGAATGCCTGATGTGTATTACCTATCTTCAGTCTATGTAGATATTGTACATTACACGAGAATCCATTTTATATATATATATATATGTGTATGTGTATATGAGATGCTATATATATATATATATATGTGTGTGTATATGAGATGCTATATATTTGCTTGCGGACGCGCTAACGCGTCACGCCAAAGTGGACACTGCCCGGTCCTGGAACGTGAGCTCGTTTCTCCAGCAGCCATATAGTAGCGTTAATATCCGACCGTCAAAGGGACGCGTTATTTGGATGCTGCTCTCGCTCCACGCACGAGCAACGATGCTGCTGTTGCTCACCAAAAGGGATTATCGCCTCTCTCGCTTGCTCTCTCTCTCTCCCTCTCTCTATCTCTCTTTCCCTCTCCTTCTTTCATATGTTACTAACTCATATGTTACTCTCTTTTTTCGATGCTCTCTCTCTCTCTCTCTCTCTCTGTCTCTCTCTCTCTCTCTCTCACTTTCTCGGTCCCCATCACCGCAACCACGTGGTTAACCGAGCAAATCCGAAAGAAACGAGAGCCAGTATGTCTCTCCTTCGTACATTATCAGTGAGCACCACAAATGTGTAATATATATATATATATAGTACTCGCATGCCAAATTCGTCTTTTTGTCCCTCATTTCCATCCATTTGCCATCGTAATAAGGGCGAAAAATATTCGAGACCGTAACGAATCCAGTCTGGAGATTCTCTCGTCTCGTTAATCATATGAGAATCCACGTTTCGTTGATCAAATGAAATTTATTAAAATGAAAACTTTATCAAATATAAATATGCCTTTATTTAAACGGTAGAGATAAACGCTGTATATATTTCACAATTTCTTTTTTTTTCATTAAAGAAATCCTCTCTGTATCTCATTTTGTCTCAATGCCCATCCAAACGATTACGTAAACTCATTTATGTGTTATCTTGTACGAATGTCCTTCTCTCTTCCTCTCTAGTCTGCACTAAGAGATTTCAAGAGCAGGGCATGTTTATTGGAGAAAAGGGTTCAGTCCAAGAGTCTCTTTGCATAGAATTGACCCAGCCAAATGGTCCAAAAAGTGTCACGTTAATGTCCTACCAGTCTTTCCTCGCTCTCTGAGTGTAGACAACGACAATTTTCCTCTCTCTCTCTCGCTCTCTCTCTCTCTCTCTCTCTCTCTCTCTCTCTCTCTCTCTCTCTCTCTCTCTCTCTCTCTCTCTCTCTCTCTCTCTCTCTCTCTCTCTCTCTCTCTCTCTCTCCTCTCTCTCTCTCTCTCTCTCTCTCTCTCTCTCTCTCTCTCTCTCTCTCTCTCTCTCTCTCTCTCTCTCTCTCTCTCTCATACCTAATATTCTCATCTGGTGTTAATTGTCCAAACACACAGTGTGCAAGCATTTTCTTCACGGCAATTACCGTGTCGGTTTCGGGAGACGATTTTGTGGCTGGCCCATCCGACTTTAACATTTTCCCTGTGCTGATATCTGAGTATAGGAGGAGACAAGTAGGACTTTTGAGCCAAAGTATTATATGGTGTGCGATATTTCTGTCGCCCATGCTATACAACGAGCAGGGGGCTAGAGGAAGAGAGAGAGAGAGCGAGAGAGAGAGAGAGAGAGAGAGAGAGAGAGAGAGAAAGAGAGAGAGAGAGAGAGAGAGGAAGAGAGAGAGAGAGAGAGAGAGAGGAAGAGAGAGAGAGAGAGAGAGAGACAGAGAGAGACTCACCGAAGATAAACTAATCCCCGTTACCGTCGACGTTACGTTTTACGTTGATTGCGTCAACCCTTTCTCCTCCATAGTACGCTATGCGAAATGCTCTCTCATCCCAACCAGTCGTTGGACAGGTCGTCACACTTATCTCTGCTGCTCTGCTGCCACCCCCTACCAATTGCTAGATATATATATATATATATATATATATATATATACATATATACATATATGTATAGATGAGGATATTTCGTATACAGGATGGGGCTTAGTCGCGAGCCGCTTCACCTCGGATTGCCCAAACGCTTCGTTCACTCGCAGAGAGAAGGGGCTCCCGCGCTTGTTAACAACATTGTTAATTCGCCAGCGAGAAGGAAAGGATACTGAATCCGTGAGCCTAGAGAGGGAAGGGTGGTTTTCAACTCGATTGCATATCCGGTGCGATTCCATCTTCTCGTAGTCTTCATGTCTCTCTCTCTCTCTCTCTCTCTCTCGCTCTCTCTCTCTCTTTTTCTCTCTCTCGCCAATGGGTCTGATTGTTCTGAGTTCTCTACTCTGGGCTATGATTATTGCGGACTCTCTACGAGAGCCTGGACCTTGATTAGAATTAAATATTCATGGCTCTAAAGTCTTCCACGATTTGTCTAATATTGCCTGGCTTAATTAAATGTGATGATTAAGAGCCCTCGAAATCTAAAAGTTCACTTTGTCTTACTCAACAATTATATATATATATATCTTATTCAATTAATGAAAAAATAATTTTCATATAATTCTGAATCCTATATATATAATTTCATATATATATATAGGATCGTTGGTTTACGTGATGTATTATATCGATCAACTAATGTTGAAAGGGCGCATCGGTGGTGCACAAGCATAGTTTTATATGTCTTTTTGGGGGTAAACCATCGATATAGTATTTTATATTGAACGATTGAGAATGGAAAGGGGCGGGGGGGGGGGGAGTTTATAGAGCTTGGCGTGGACACCGGGGCCCTAAGGGCTTCCCCATAACCGCGTCGTGGTCGCGTGTAACCCAAACTATACTTATATAAATACGCGCGCGCGTGTGTGTTTGTGTGTGTGTATGTGTGTGTGTGAGCTATATATACGCGCCGATAGAGCCGGATCTCTCGATTCTGCCGGTACTGCCCGCCGGGCAAGCCTGCTCCTGTCACTGGTGTCCGAGTTAATTGCCATTTCCACGCTCGAATAAATTAATGAACTCTCTCTCAGTCTCTCTCTTTCTCTCTCACCCTTGTGTGTATATACGTGGTGACGACGGTTCTCTGCGTACTCAGGGCGATCGTGTGAGAGATTTCACGGGGTATAGCACAGAATTCTCTTCGGAACAACGGAACGGCATATAATGACGATAAATCTTGAGGCGGAAAACGTTCTGTCTACTTTTCAATTAACTCGAAAGTTTTTTTTATTTTTTATTCATTGATAAAAAAAAAAGAGGCAGGGATTGATGGCCGAGTGAATTTATCGGTGCAGTAAAAAGCCTTTGTAAGAGTTGTTAGGCAAATAGGTAAGAATAATTTCCTTAAAAATGGCCTCATGAGGGATGAAATAATTTTTTAAGAAATTCTTTACAATGATGATAAATCTTGAGACAGGAAATGCTTCGTTTATTTTTCCAAGTAAACTCAATTTTTCTTAATTGGAGATAAAAAGAAAGGCGTTTGACAATTGAGTAAATTTATCGGTATGAGAAAAAAATGACGAAAGGCTTTGCCTCATGGGGGATGAAATAATTTTATAAGAAATTTTTCGCAATGATGATAAATCTTGAGACCGGAAATGCTTCGTTTATTTTTCCAAGTAAACTCAATTTTTCTTAATTGGAGATAAAAAGAAAGGCGTTTGACAATTGATTAAATTTATCGGTATGAGAAAAAAATGACGAAAGGCTTTGCCTCATGGGGGATGAAATAATTTTATAAGAAATTTTTCGCAATGATGATAAATCTTGAGACCGGAAATGCTTCGTTTATTTTTCCAAGTAAACTCAATTTTTCTTAATTGGATAAAAAGAAAGACGTTTGACAATCGATTAAATTTATCGGTATGAGAAAAAAATGACGAAAGGCTTTGCCTCATGGGGGATGAAATAATTTTATAAGAAATTTTTCGCAATGATGATAAATCTTGAGACCGGAAATGCTTCGTTTATTTTTCCAAGTAAACTCAATTTTTCTTAATTGGATAAAAAGAAAGACGTTTGACAATCGATTAAATTTATCGGTATGAGAAAAAAATGACGAAAGGCTTTGCCTCATGGGGGATGAAATAATTTTATAAGAAATTTTTCGCAATGATGATAAATCTTGAGACCGGAAATGCTTCGTTTATTTTTCCAAGTAAACTCAATTTTTCTTAATTGGATAAAAAGAAAGACGTTTGACAATCGATTAAATTTATCGGTATGAGAAAAAAATGACGAAAGGCTTTGCCTCATGGGGGATGAAATAATTTTATAAGAAATTTTTCGCAATGATGATAAATCTTGAGACAGGAAATGCTTCGTTTATTTTTTCAAGTAAACTCAATTTTTCTTAATTGGATGAAAAGAAATGCGTTTGACAATCGATTAAATTAATCGGTACGAGAAAAAAATGACGAAAGGCTTTGCCTCATGGGGGATGAAATAATTTTATAAGAAATTTTTCGCAATGATGATAAATCTTGAGACCGGAAATGCTTCGTTTATTTTTCCAAGTAAACTCAATTTTTCTTAATTGGATAAAAAGAAAGACGTTTGACAATCGATTAAATTTATCGGTATAAGAAAAAAAAAAATCAGCTAAAGCTTGAGGGAAATAAATACGAATATTTCCTTTTAAAATAAGCTCTTCCTCTCTATATGCCCGTGTCTTTGTCTGAGGAAAAATAAGGGAAAAAAAGGGATGGAGTGAGGATCAATTCTTGGCTTCGCACACGCCTCATAGCCGGATACCTTTGGAAATTAATCTCAGTAACGCGGGTCTCCATTGTCCCTGCTTCCCGAGGCTTCATCAATTAAGGGACGATTAATACGAAGAGCCAAAAAGCACGAAGCGTAAGGTTACAAATGACAATCATGACGCTTCGTACTTCCGACCCACTTGACTTTTTTCTCCCTTCATTCTCTCTGTCTCCTCCCTCTCTCTCTCTCTTTCTCTCTCTCTCTCTCTCGCTCTCCCTCTCTCTCCCTCTCTCTCTCTCTCCCTCTCTCTCGCTCTCCCTCTCTCTCGCTCTTCCTTACAAAACTCGCTTTCTTTTCATTACATCTTTGTACTCACCCTAACTATACGTATATATAGCAGAGTGCTGGTCATTAACTCACAACGCCTTGTTTTATCGCCCGTCCACTCACTTCCATTTCCTGGAGTCACGAGTAGAACGAAAAACGATAATTATCCACATTTTTAGGGCTTTATTGATGGGCCCTTATTATTAGGGGTGCAAAAAATAGTAATCGCATAATCAATAACTTCAGGCGTTAACGTTTAACTGATTTATCCAATTTTTTAAGAGATATTCCTTATGGATTAATTAACGGAGCTGGAGAAGAGGCAGAATTCCTTTATTTTTGACAAGCCAAAGTTGGTGTAGACATGATATTACGTATAAATACTATAAATAGCACTTAGTTAGATTGTCTACATCGCCGCGGGGTCAATTTTGACTCGAAGACAACCCTTTCCCATTACATTGGTATATATTGCTATGCACAAGGAAAGATCCAGTCGCAAGTACTTAAAAAAAAATATATATATATATAGATATATATGTATATATATATAGTCAAACCCCAAGGACATGATCTGAATATGATCCTCCATCTGGCTTTCAGAGACGAAGGATTAATTCTTGTCCTTTCGCAGATTTTCTTGAAACTTCCAGACCTCGCGAACAAGACAAGAAGGAATTTTGCACAGAATGTTGAGGGCGTTTGGGAACCCTCGCGATATCTCATTCCACACTCATATTTTGTCACCCTCTCGAGCTTTCCCCATCGCCACTTTCTCAAATACACTCGAATCGTCTCGGGCACTTCACAATTCACTCGAAACTTGGAATATATCAGGCTGGCTATGCGCGAACGTTGAAAACTGAAGATATAGGCACTATTTATGTACATATAGAATATATGTATATGTGCATTTTTGTATGTAGCTTTACGATATATGTATAGCGAGGGAAAAAGGAAAGAGGAGACTCGCCTTCGGCGATTCGGAGGAGCAATCCTTTCAAATCTTTGCTGAGACCATTCTTCTAATTTTATGCTGGAATATTTATATATATATATATATATTCGACCCATCTTTTACGAGCATACCAAGCATTCTCACCATCAAATCTTCACACTGTCTTTCTCGCCTCTTTTGTCGTTCTTCTTCATATTTTTTTCTCCAATTCTTTCACCCACTCTTGCATCTCGATTTTTTTATATATATATAGAATATATTTTACGAGCATGAGAAGCAAAAAAAAAAGGAATAATGCATCGATGCTTTTTTTTGCCTGTTCCCTGCACGATTCAAAGCGTTAGGCAAAGTTCATAATGAAATATTTATGTTCGAGGTCGACATGCAACACGATCGATGTTGCCACAATTAATTATTTTCGTTCAATTTTTTTCCCTCTCTATACCAGTTCAATTTGAATATCGTTGAATTTTCTGTACACGCGAATTATCGATCCTTTTCTCAACGTATCAAAATTGCCAGAGGGCATGTGTTTCCCGATGGTTTTGGCCTGGTTATGAAATAACAATTTTGTGTATTTTAACGCTGCTCGTTTGCTTCACCGCATACTCGATGTCCTCTTTCCTCTCCTCCTCGATGGGGAATAAATTCAACGAAAGTTTCGTATCGAGTTATATATATATATATATATATATAACTGGATACGAAACTCTCGTATATATATATATATATATATATATATATAACTGAATACGAAACTCTCGTATATATATATATACAGTGTATACTATACACGTGATTAATTGGCGCATCTGTAACTCTCGACGAAATTATTGAAGCATCGATTGCTCGAAATATAACACGATGAGAGGTAAATTTATATTTGGTACGATGTGGCACTCTCTCGTTATATTTGGTGGAAAATATTCGCCACTTTGCCATATATTCGGAAAATATTCGCCACGGTTGACCGAAATGAAAAAAAAAAATAAAAAAGATGAAAAAAAAAATGAAACTCACCCCTGTGCCCTGATGGTGGTGGATACGAATGGAAAAACTCGCACGCGGTTAATCCTCGCCAGATCGAATGAAATCGTCATTATACAGCCTGGAGCAAATTTTGCGCCTGTCAGGCATTTACGTGCCCTCGGAAAATTCACCCCTCGCGATATTCACTTAGGATTATAGCACACAAGCACTCGAGTACTCGAGCTGCAAAAGCTTTTTCTTCTCTCTTTTTTTTTTTTTTTTTCATGGATTTCTCGCAGCTTCGACATTCCGAGAAGGAAATCCGATATATCCGATAACGATGATTCGATACACTGGCTGGACCTTATATCGCTTCAAGCAAATTGCCGGATTGAGTTATCATAATATTTTTCCTATTACCCTCCCCTGCTCAAATCTATACCTATATATTATTGGTTTGGATGGCGTCCAGTTTCAAGATTTTTCTCACGTATCAGAGCTCTTCGTTTGGTGGACAAAACACCCCAGAAAATCGAATAAAAGTGTCAGGGTAATCGAAGCTTGAGTGGAGATCTCGAACAATATTTACTTCATTTTTCTATATTCCATTTTTTCTTCTTCTCTAATAAACGTAATTTTTATAAATCCAAGAAGAAAATAATCAAAGTTCAGAGCGATCATTTTTTAGGGGTGGAAAAGATATGGAAATTTTTCAAAGTTCGTGAGAAATATTTCTTATCGTAAAATTCGATCTATTATCGAATTTGAAAAATAAAAAATCATGATTATCGATCATGTTGATACGATAAAGATGAGGATGACGGTGTGCATGACAAGTCCTATGAATAGGACATTCGATAATGACTTTGCGGACAAGCGATAGGCCAGATAGAGCGACACAACCGAGAGGGATTGGCACAACGTTGAATTCGCATTTTAAACATTTTTCACACACGTCTATAACGCCCAGCAGAGACTTTTTGAATTCCTCGAGGGATGATTGGACTTTGATGAGAGAGAAAAGGGCCGGGTTTTTACTACCCCTGACGTATATGCCACAGCGTCGAGAGAGGGATACTTTTGCTTGTGACGCTTCTCTCTCTCTCTCTCTCTCTCTCTCTCTCCTTCTCTGTCTCTCTTCCTCCCTCTCTGTCTCTCTGATTCTCGTATATTTCACGCGAGAAAACGAGCATTAAAATGACGCCCAGGCGCATCGATCAAAGTAGCTCTGACAGATTTTAGATTGGCCTCTCGCGACGTCGCACGAGGCGATTTTGTACCCGCAGCGATTTTCGAGGTTTATTTCGATATCATCCCCTCTACCCACAATTATTATACTCACTATTCTTTCCACCCTCGCATTATTCCGTAACGCGGCGTCGAAAAAATTTAATTTTGTGGCTACAAAAAACGTTTCTATGTGGTTTAGTTTAATTTCTTAGTTCACCTCTGCATGATTACATTTTTTATTTTTTGCTCTTTGTTGAGCTGCTCTTTGCAATGCGGGCAAAACCTGCTGGACGATTAATCGATTGAATTCACTAGCATTTCCGGTCTGCCCATAAAACGATACGTAGTCCATATATATATATATATATATATGTGAATATCATCGTACAAACGTATCACCCACTGTGACTCCGTTAATTTCCGTTTCATTCTGTTCATCCCTCCCCTGATGTCTACATGTGTGTTTTTGTCGTTCTTTCTTTCCTTTCTCATTTTTTTTTTTTTTGGTATTTGTTCTTTTCATTCAAAGTGGATAATCGTTGGCGTTGGCTACGGCCTTCGACCCCCTCCCCACCTCTCCCTTTCCACCGGATCAAATAAATGAACGCGTCCTCTGTACTCGACGTATGCTCGCGAGAGTATCACGTGAATATATATATATATTGATATATATATATATATGTAACGTGCAATGAAGGCTTATAAACGAGGGGTGGAAAACGTATATGCCGTCCGGTCGACGACTCTGGCCATTATAATGCGTGACCATTGTCAACTGGGAGGGTTGTTGGGCGTCAATGGTAGAGGGAAAGGGGGCGCTATATGCAATGTTCGCAAGAGGGATGACGAGAACACGGGGATAGTCAAGTCCTCCGATCTGTATATTCCACTATACATTCATATATATATATATATATATATATGCAAGTTTCCGCGGTCTCTCATCCTTTGAGCTCTCAACTCCCACCCCCCCCTCGTACGAACCGATATGAGCATATTTGAATCTCTCTCTCTCTCTCTCTCTTTCTCTTTCTAGCTGACAAACGCGACCTGCTAACCAACGAGAGAGCCCGTAACTAAACGCGTATCCTGGAATCCGTGCTGTACGAGGTGTTTGAATTTAATCAACTCGTTCATGCGCGCGAGAGCTTCACGCGCTTTCTCTTCCTCCTCTCTCCCTTTTCATCCCCTTTGTCATTTCACTCCATCTCTATGGAGTATTCTAGATATATATTTATATATATATATACAACTTTCGAACTGTTTTCAACCCCCTTGAGCAGAGGAACGACGATGCAGAACGCGAGAGAACAGAGAAACGACTCAAAGGGCGGTCAACATCAAATACCATTATCGAGAGCGTTTGCTCTTCTGGCTTGATGTGACTCAATCTCTCTCTCTGCCTATTTTTCTTTTTCTCTCAGTCAGTCTCAAAGTCACGTCGGTTTGATCGAATGGAATAAAAACAAAAAATGTTCCATTAAAAAAAAGAAATTTCGTAAATTATAAGAAATTTCGATTTATCGTCTCGCACTTTCTGTCAAATGAGTTCGCATTAATTTTCGAGTATACTCGAGTTCTGTTCATCGTCAAAAAAAGAGAAAAATAAAATAAAAAGACCAAGAGACAATGGACGAGCGTCGCGAGACGATTTTATAAAGTATCCTCTTGACTATTTAATTTTTCATTGCCAGCGAGCGGAACCACAGCAGGAGGGTGAACAGTGAATTAAAATTAAAAAATCATCCCCCTTCCACCTCCATCCTCCTGTCCATCCACCCCATCCGCTTGTGAAAAACTTGCGAGTACATAGTAACCCTGCAGGAAGTAAGAGAGACACCACGCCCGGTGATAGATAAGCTTTTTCTATATCTCTCTCTCTCTCTCTCTCTCTCTCTCTCTCTCTTGGTCCATTGTCGCGTGTGCGCGCTGCAGCGGAAGCATTGACTGATCGGCGAGACACCCTTGGAATATATAATTACCGAGTCAGTGTACTACGTCGCCAGGCGTCGTCGCGGCGTCGGCTTCCAATCCAAAGCCAACCCTCTCTAGTTTTGTCCACCCCCGCGCATCAAGACTCGGTATCACACCCCACTAATAGAGTGGGGCGCGGGGAGGATGGTAAGGGCAGGGGGGGGGGGCGGAGGAGAGATGACTGCAGTGACGTCACCAGAAGGAAAGAGAAAAACTCGAGTGATTGATTGGCCCATTCAAATGCTTATTTTGTTGAAGACTCACGAATAAAGCGGTTTGGAAAGTATTTTCGTGCTTCTTTGTGTGTATATATATGTGCATATATGTGTATATATATATATATACTGTTGGTCTGAAGGACTGATTGGTACACGCCAACAAAATTATATCGAAGATATTGTGGAAAAGCTGCCTAATACCCGATCGATCTTTTCATTGTCACTGAAAGCTAGATCTCATTCACTCAGATATATATGTGTATAAAGTTCCAACTGTGTATTATACTCTGGTGTATAATTTATATAATTTACTTTATCTTATTGACGTTGCAATTTTGTTATTCGATCGAATTGTTCGTCTATATATATATATATATATATATATATATATATATATGTGTGTGTTTGTGTGTGTGTGTTGGTTTTTTTCGATCATGAGATGGGCGATCGAGTGAATGATTTCGTGACTTGGCGAAAGGTCGATAAAGTTTTATCAAGAAAAGATAGAGGGTGACTTTTCTTACTTCAACGTCGGCAATCCACTCACGTCGTTTTCCGAGAGGGTTCAGAGGGCCTTTTGGGTAAGAATTGTCGTTGCGATGATCTCAAATAAGTCTCATAGTTACGTCTAGCGAAGACGAGAGACACGCGTAGCCCCATGTTTTGGAGCTGCATTGCGTTTCTTCCGGCCGACGGTATAATAGAGCCGGTAATCTATCTAATCCTTCAAGCAAACCGAGCGGAAAAAGTTTTTCTCTCTCTCTCTCGTTTTCTCTCGGTCCCTTTTTCCTTCATCAGTGCGAGGCATAAACGACAGGCCATATACATCGTAATCGGCGTGAATTTTTTTCCCCCTGGAAATTGGAACGTCGGCGAGTATACGGAGGCGAAAAAAATCGTTCGATCTGGGCGAGAAATGCGTTTTTTTTTTTCTGCTTCTACTCTCGAATCGCCAACTTTTGTCCAACGGATCTGACCGGGGCATAAAAAATGCAATTGGACGAGGTGGAAAATGGTGAATTCGTATCCAAGGGAACTGGACATCAGGATGCTGCGAGTGAGAGATGAAAGTTCAATGCTGTGGGAAAATGAGGACCAAAAGTCAGAAGAGCGTGAATGATCGAGAGGACGAAAAAGGCGAAATTATAATACGATGAAAATTTAGTTACATACACGCCGGAAATTCGATTGATCTATCTGTCGTAATATGATTTTTTTTCATCTTCAATTCTATCCATCGTTTCATGTCTCATTCTCTTACTCTCGCTTGTCTCTTTCGGCCGGATCCACGCAACACTACGAACCCGCTTTATTTACCTCGGTAATCTCGTATGACGGATCACCCTGGTGGCGCGTGTCTCCAGGGATTGATACGAATTTACTTAGAGGGCCGATTTCCCAAACAGTATTTTTCTGTCGGACGAACCAACAAGAGCCCAGGCCATCGTTGCTCTCGATGCTTCGGTCATTTGTCCTTACCTTATCGCGCCCGAGGGACATGCACACATACCACAGGCACAGAGACAAGAAACACATTCACAGGCACACATGCACACACTCACAGACAAGAAACACATCCGATGGCTTCGATACGTTTCACGTTCCTCCCACTCCTTAGCTCCAACTCCTGGTCAGCGTCGACAGTGTGTCTTCTTGATGGCACCACATTGACTGTGTGTGACCCTTCGACGTCGCTTCACTGGACATACCGGACAGGATCGTAATTGCCGAAGACGATGCTGATTTAGTGTATCGTCCCAGTAGATCGGTCAAGCTGCAGACCGCACCTACGTGACTCCGTCACTCCTTCTGTTTGTAAATGTTCTTAGCAGGCGTATCGAATCACCTCTTCTCGCAATATCCTTTACACTGAAGGTAGCCAAAAAATCCTACCCAGCATCACCAAAGTCCCCCTTTCACTTGAGAATTCCATCCTGAAATTCCTCGCAAGCCATTGAGCTCAATAAGTTTCCGCTGATATTTAGGTTCCGTTTGAGAATCAAAGCCCAAAGAAAGAGAGGGAGAGGGAGAGAAGGAGTCCTCCATTATCTTGACAGAAGCAGAAGTCTGTGAAGCGAGATTGAAACAATGCCGGCTGTATATTGGTGAAGCAAAGCTGTTTGTAGCCAGAGACAGAGGGAGAGAATCCTAGGGATTCGGACGCGAATGCTACATGGAATCTTCAGGTCTTCAGCAAACTAAAGCAGCCGCCTGGACAACGATGAGCAGGTCATAGGTTACCCTCGAGTTTTCGAACAAGGCATCAGAGAGAGAGAGATGTGCGTTGACGCCTCCTCGATGGTTCAACAGAGGAGGGGCAAGTTAAATAGGTGTTAATGCGTGGCCATCTTGAAACGGTAAGCTTGAGGGAAGGTGGTGGTTTGGCTTAAGGGGCGGAAGGGTGCCTGTAACAGTGGCATGCTACGAGGTTGTTAAGGACGGGAGGCGTCCCTGGCTCTCGGCGATGGAGATGCATTAAGTACCCAAGCACAAACAGAGGACCAACAACGGCTATGGGCAAGAGGACCTCCAACACCATTCACAAGGGGATTACCTTAAACGCACAAGCAGGTCCCATTGTCTAAAACTGATGACCCAATCCAAGGGACCCCCGAGGCTCCAGTCGAATCCACTCTATCCCAACTTGCTACACTTGATGATGGTACATTTCTGGCCTGGTAGGTTCTCAAGTGTCACCCCTCACGAATTTACCATTGATGGGCGCAGCCCATGGAAAACGACTGTGGACATTTAAAATGCCGTTGGTGGTTTTTCCTCTCTGATGTTTTTTATTCCAATGCTCCTGTTATTTCTTCATTGATGAAGACATTTTATCGAGACACATGACGAATTATTCATCATAGAATAGTATTTTGCATTCCACACGATGGACAGAATTGTCTGGTAAAATCACGTGCAACCCATTGGTGACCGGGCAAAGTTTGCTCGTTAAATAATTACCGAATAGTGCCGGTTCGTTTCGTCGCGTTCATCCACTTCGATACTTTGAACAAACAGAGGAACGCCGAGAGAGCCCTACAGGCAGTTCGAACAGCCCGAAGCGGGTGGGGAGGTGGAGGAGGAAATGGCCGCGTAATCTAATCAAACATTTATGCTAAATCACGAAACAATCCGAACGCAATCAGCAAATAAAAGGCTGGCCATACTCTAACCCCATCGTACGAGCACTTGGCTGCTCCGCTATATGCGAGACGACCCTTAAGCCCCGCTGGTCATTTGACTCGTTCTCTCTTTCACTATTCCCCATCTTTTCCCCTGCCTCCGCTCTGCTGCTTTGCCTCGACTATTTACTCGGAGGCTGGACGCGGCTCTTTGGACCGCGCGTACGAACAAAAAGTTGATGGACATTCCCCGGGCTGGACAAAAGGCCTCGAATCGAGTGAGTAGTATGCAAATTCTTGGGGATACGAGAGAGTCCCCGGTACAGTCAGAGAGAAATCGAGTGAGATAGCGAGTTTGTGTGTGTGTGTGTGTCCCGGGATATTCTGCTTCGTACATAACACAGAGAGAGGCGAGAGACGAGAATTTCCGGACGCGCATTTGCATGGACCGAGCATTTGCGGTGACCGCCTCTCTCTCTCTGTACCCATTCATGTGTCTACGCACCCCCGTCGATCTCGTCGTCACCGTCGTTTCTAGACCTCCGCTTCTCCGTTGATTGCCCTCGTTTATTAAGATTAACTTTTCTCGAATCGCCTAATCTCACTTTAAGCATCGGATTCACAGCTGGACTTGTCGCGAGGCGAATATTTAACTGCAGAGGCATGCGAGGGTTGGAGGTTGGGGGGTGGTGGCAATATTCGATTGATTGGTTATGATTTTTGTACCAAACGATTAATGATAAGTTTTCTTTGAAATGACGTAAATTACTGTCTGTAATGAGCTCTCCAAGACAATGAGGCTCCGAGGAATGGAACAAGCAGTATCAAGCTGTCGAGAATAATCAAATAGTCCTGAATGTATTAATCTTGCACACTCAGGTCAAAGGGTACCGAATAAAAGTAGTCATATCTTTCCATAGCGGTCCTGTAAAAGTGGATAAATAATCGAAAGTGGATATGAAAGCTGCGTCTCATCCCCTATAATCCGTAACTCACCCTGTTACATAATACAACGCTTGATTACATCGTGCAGATCCACACCCTCGCGAAATAAACTGCCGCGCATCATTTATCAAAACCTATCCTGTCCGCAACGTTCACTACCTCCCTCTCTCTCTTTCTTTTCCTCCCTGCCCCTCTCACCCTCTCTCTCCCTCTGCTACGCAGCTTTCTCTCTCGCGTTTTCATCTCGTCGCGTCTGGTTTTCACGTGCAATTTGTACAAAGAGCAGACGCTCGTCAGCAAGAATCGATCTTCGGATCACGTTGACCAAAGGAGGGTGAGGACTGAATTGTACCCATAAATGTGATGGTGAAAAAAAATTGTGTCGTTTTTCATGAGTATCGTTGACCATCAGCAGATATTGTGCAACAACAAGTAGGATAAATTAAATTTTTGAAGAGAAAGTATTAAAAAAACAAAAAAAAAATAACAAATTTATACCATGAGAGGATAACGCGAAATGGTCCAAGCTGAAAGTTTCATAATATTTTGTGGCATTCCGTTTGAAAATTCAATGCAGTACTACAATGTACTCAAATATTTGGCAAAAGCTTTCGCGGTTCTTTTTTAGACGAAAACCACACAGAGCCGACCAAAGTTGCGGGAAGGGATGAAGGGGTAAAGGATGTCGAGAGATTTGTGAGTGAGGATATCGGGGATTTTTTTTTTTGTTGTTGCCGTAAGCGCATGAACGGTGGAATGGGGTTGGGCCCAATCGTATACATCGAAGCAGAGGCTAAAGTATTCGCGGTGCATCCGAATGCGTTTTAGCGCGGATCAAATGCATTACAGACTCGCTCGGTGAGCGTGTACAGAGGCAAAATCGGTACGGGGGAGCTTGAAGAGGGCATGGACGAAATAGCACAGAGTACAGCATAGACGGGGCTGGCATATACACGAAGCTTATGACTGTATGCGAAAGGGATTACGAAGGAGGTATGGAGCGTCGATGGGCCGGTGAAATTATTGGCATTCCATGGCAGCCGAGAGATTTGCAACGATCCGACAGTACGTTCACCACGTGAACGCGGGATAGGGACGAATCGTGTACGGTTTAAACTGTCATTACCTGTCGATCAAAGAAAGACGCGCGAATCAAATACAGTTTCAAGCCGGATCGATGATCATGGGTATTCATGCATGTCAGATTTACATCGAACAATAGACCCCGGCGATTTTCTGTCTCGCAGGATCAAAACTTAATAACTTGAAAAGCCTAACCAGCTATGTGATTCTGGTTGATGGAAAATTTCTCTCGTAAAATAGTGGCTTCTCTTTATCCCTTTGAGGTAAAAAATAATCGACAAAGAGTAGATGCTCCAGGCCGATAGAAAATGTGTCTGTGCCAAGGAGCCATTTTAAAAGTAATAAAAATCGACGAAATACCAGAAGGAATGAAACAACGGACTGGTATGCGAAGCGGATTCTCGAGTGGTCTCGAGATGCCACTAAAATCTGGAGCATGAACGGTGACCGCGATGTAAAATAAAAAAAAATGATCGTTTGGCTTGGCCACGGTATATTGAATAGTATACAGACACGTTTTACGCACGTTAGGAAGTACGAGATGGGCCCTTTTTTGCCTCCTGCTGCTCCCATAATGCTGATCTCTCACCTCAGCCCTCCGTTACGCAGTTAAACGGAGTTTTCTGTCTCGCAGGATCAAAACTTAATAACTTGAAAAGCCTAACCAGCTATGTGAATCTGGTTGATGGAAAATTTCTCTCGTAAAATAGTGGCTTCTCTTTATCCCTTTGAGGTAAAAAATAATCGACAAAGAGTAGATACTCCAGGCCGATAGAAAATGTGTCTGTGCCAAGGAGCCATTTTAAAAGTAATAAAAATCGACGAAATACCAGAAGGAATGAAACAACGGACTGGTATGCGAAGCGGATTCTCGAGTGGTCTCGAGATGCTACTAAAATCTGGAGCATGAACGGTGACCGCGAAGTAAAATTAAAAAAAATGCTCGTTTGGCTTGGCCACGGTATATTGAATAGTATACAGACACGTTTTACGCACGTTAGGAAGTACGAGATGGGCCCTTTTTTGCCTCCTGCTGCTCCCATAATGCTGATCTCTCACCTCAGCCCTCCGTTACGCGGTTAAACGGAGGTGCGAGTGCTCTCTGCCTCTTTTCTCGACCGGCATAAATCACTGGAGTTCTCGTATTTATATTCATAGGCGCTTTGAGGAAGATTGAAGAGAAGCTGTATCTACCCTCCATTCTCTCTCAAGTCCTCGAGGGAGTTGCTCGTAAACTTTGCTTAGATTGTAAAATATTGTTGCGACGATTTTGAACGACCTAGAGTTTTCGGATGTTTCGCGGAACGATATGTGCTAAATATATACACAAAGAGACGTATTCATGAATACTTATATTGATAGCAATGAGATGCCAAGAAAGATCCAAGGGATGAGGTAAAAAAAAAAGGTCTGCATTGAATTTCGTCTACAAATAAAATAAATCTCGCTCTCACACGAGACTATAAATATGTGCATGATGCATTGCTCGATTTACCATTATATATATATATGTCTATCCAAATAGCATAACATTGATCTTATCCCACTGATGTGTATAAAAGAAAATATATAATACGTATATCTCCGTTCTCAAACACGAAGATCGTTGACTCACCAAATATTTGTTGAACGCTCGAATATATATATATATGCACATATATATATATATACTCAAAGAAAAGAGAGACATCTCGGATGACCATTTATCGGGGATAAAAAGAGTTTCATAAATTATTCTTTAGTGCTCGTCAGGTATCAATCTTCGCGCATTGTACAAGCAAACGTGTAGGATATACGAAGTGATAGAATACCCACGAGATTCTACCTCGTCTTCAACCTCAAATAGTCTCACACTGTCCTCGTTCTTCATTCGTAAAAGGGTTCTCGTTGAAAATTTCATTGGGATATTTTGGTTGAGCTCATTCGACTGGTTGCCATCAGGGCTTAAGCCACAGTCGTTCTATCATCCAGGCGTGAACTTTGTCCGCACAGTGTGTGTCCCTGTAATAATCGACGATTGCTAAACGTCGGTGTCGTTGGGCTTGCATCTTGGCATTGACCGCAAATGCGCGAGTAACTTCTCGGTTAGAAACACGTGGCGGAAGTCTAGCTCGGTTTTTCTTACCGTCTACTCGAGATCCCATATAAGCTTGGCCCAACCATCGATGAGTAATGCGACGTGAATGACCAGTTATTAATCACGACTCACGCATGCGGGTCGAAAGAAGTAGGCAGGGCAAGAGGGCGCGTTGACTAACAATATTGGATGCTGCGATGTATGGCAACGATCATATACTCTTCGTTTATGGTATTTAATTATAGATTCGTTATTGTCTAGCCAAATAATCGCAATTTCAATTAACAGACTCAAAGATTTTTCTTTTATTCATTTAATTGCATTCATACACAGTTCATAACTTGTTTATTATTAAAGATCCTTTTTTTCATTTAATTGCATCCATGCACAGTTCATAACTTGTTATGTACATATTTACATCGTCATCTGTGGCATGACACAATACATCAAGTTCCGGTGTATTAATCGTTTCGATACAACGAATTAATGAATGACACATATTTTTCCAATTTGCTACAAACGAGAAGTATATTTTGAACAATTACATTGGTTAATATTATCATAGAGAGGATTTCAGTCAATAAAATTGCAGATTCTTTATTTTTTTCATTTAATAGAGCATCTATGCTCAGTTCATCATTGATTATGTAGAGCCTACGTCGTCATCTGTGGCATGACACAATACATTATGTTTCCATGTACATATCTCTACCCGAGACATGTATATATGTATATATATATATATATATATGGTCCAAAGGAGAGACATTGGCACGTGCTACCAGGATGGTGCAAGAAGCCGGAGGTTCGATCCTCCCTTCAACGTTTGCCTCGTGAAACCACTTCGAGGGGACGGTAGGTGGGGCAAAGGGGTGTCAGCCACGATGGCGACGAGAGGGGATGGTTGACAGTGACAGATGACCACTGTCCAGTGTCCAATGCGTATATATAGAACCCTAACACCAGCAATACACAGTAGCCCTGCAGACATCAGTCCATACCATCGTCGTTGAACATCGAATGTTTCACTATATATACACGTCCATGTACGGATGTCATGACGTGTGAGGTACAGAAGGGTGTTTCAGGGGTATATATGTGGTACTGAGGACAACATTCCTGCCTCAAGCTGGATGAGTGTCTATCGTACACGCTGGTCATTCGATGTTGTAACCGTGAATTTACCGCAAAATGTCACCCATCTAACTTCCAATGACGAATGGATAGAAGTAATGAACGTTCCATACACCAAGACGCACTGAGATTTAACCCAAAAAAAAATTACAAACTATGAAACTAATTGAGATTTTTCTCTGGTGGGTTAGAATTTTATCCAAGTATTAATTATGTCAATACCGTGAATTTACCGCAAAATGTCACCCATCTAACTTCCAATAACGAATGGATAGAAGTAATGAACGTTCCATACACCAAGACGCACTGAGATTTAACCCAAAAAAAAATTACAAACTATGAAACTAATTGAGATTTTTCTCTGGTGGGTTAGAATTTTATCCAAGTATTAATTATGTCAATACCGTGAATTTACCGCAAAATGTCACCCATCTAACTTCCAATAACGAATGGATAGAAGTAATGAACGTTCCATACACCAAGACGCACTGAGATTTAACCCAAAAAAAACTTTATAAACTATGAAACTAATTGAGATTTTTCTCTAGTGGATTGGAATTTTATCCGAGTATCAATCATTTCAATCCGATTAATTCATGGATATCCCCATATTTTCCTAATCTGTTATACGAACCAGTAAAATATTCTGCCCTCTTCCATTGGTTAACATCATCATATAGAGAGGATAAGAGTAATAAGATTGTGCAAATAGAATGCGGCTAAAGTATAAATATATTTATGGGACGAGAATGGGTCAGCGAATTTGTGAGGGTTCGTCCAGATGACGCTGGGTGACACAGTATCGGCTATATCCTATTATGCAATGTACTCTGTACTTGGAACGACAGGCTGAGGGCTTTTCATTGGTGGAATCCACAAAACACCCCGTTTCCGCTCATAGTACGACTAATCAATCAAATCCGTGAGCAACGCGAAGAAACTTTTTTTTTTCTTACCGATATCACTCGCCGTATCTCGCGTGGCAACCGTCCGGCTTAAGTCTCCTCTGACAAAGCGAATGAGCGTATAACTCGGATTGACCCTTCCCAAACTTTTATATATAGGGATGATACGAGCTTGGAATTTCTCCGCTGGCAAGCTTCTCTTCAATCTGTCTCCGTCTCACTCGATCAGAGAGAGAGAGAGTGGTAGGGCGGGGGGGGGGGGGGGAGAAAGAGAGAGACTTCTCCTCCACCCCTTAACTAATTACCAGGGGATGACTGGCATCTTCTCTCACTTATCTCTACAGCGTCCCCTTCTTGGGCCAGAAAAGAAAAAGGATAAGTAGGGTGAGGATCGTTTTTTCTTCTTCTATCTCAATCGAATTACTTTTTCCTACGTATATTGTCGTTTTTGGTGGGCCAATTTTTTGGCTAATTGACCTCGGGATGAGATGCTCGACTGTGGCAATATCAATGTGACTGACTCGGCATTGACGATCTGGGGCAAACAAAAGTAGAAGTAGAAGCTCATCTAGCCAAGAAAAAAAAAAAACATTTGTCTTGCTGTCGTGTGGCAAGATTGAATTTCTTTGACCCCTCAAATGCCTAGGAAGGATTCCAGAAACTTCCAGCACCAGACTCGATGTCTCTTTGGAAAGATTTCTCAATCTCATTCATCCACTTTTCGCTGATGAATCAATCTCTAATGATCGGCATACTCGCAGTATCACATTCCTGTCACTCTCATATCCATTCTATCTTCAGGGCGAAGATAATAAAAAATTCACAACAATAAAAATATTGACGAGCAAAAAAAAAACGAAAAGATAAAAAAAAAATTGCAATATATTTAACGACAGATGTACTTACGATGGCTCACATATTTCCATGAGGAGGAGACGCATATTTCTTTACTGAAATTCTCGTTCTCCCGGGGGACCATTCGTCGCGTTCACATTTTCTCCTAGAAGGACTTTCAATTTAGCATTTTACGATTGTTGATAATAAGGCGAGGGTGAGCGCAGGTGGCGAGTTCTCAAAATGCAGAGCGACGTAACGCACAAAGTCTCGTGTTTCTCGAGAATTCATCTCGTTGAGGGACGCTCGATTGGCTTGTAACGAGTGAGTGAGAGAGAGAAAGAGAGAAAGAGAGAGGGAGAGAGAGAGAGAGAGAGAGAGAGAGAGAGAGAGAGCGAACTAGTGAGCAGAACAACGTCGACGTTTCGGATATAAGGGCTTTTGTAAACAGCCCTAATGCCTGGTTATGACCTCGATGTGGCGCAGTGTGGCTGTACAAGCGGCCCTTCAGACCTTTCTTTATGATATTGCTGGATTAGACCGGAAATATTTCACACTTGGAAAATATCTTTGGTGCGTTACGTTTTACGAGTGGAAAGGGCTCGATGCAACACGATATCATCCCCTCTCTCATCTCATCTCTCGTTGTAGACTGTCGGTTCTGTTGCTCTTTAAGCAAATCGACGGCCGCCAAAAAGCTTTCGGGCGCCTCCAACAGTTCGGAGATTCTCGTAAACGAACTAACTATGGACGTTTGGGAAAGGGGGGGCGAAGGGAAGGGTGGTTTTGGGGGAGGATTTCCACTCTTGGGACACGAAGCTCGCTGGTCCCGCGTATGTTCGAGTTTGCGAAAAGCTTTCAGGACCAAAGCGAGAGATCGCGTCATATATAGAGCTTCGTCGAAGGAAAACCAGCGGCTAATCCACACTCGCAATTTCGCCGTACAGTTTCTCGAAGCTTTGCTCGTATTCAACCAGTTGGACGAGCTTGTCCGCTCGTTTTCTCCACAAACTCAGAGCGTTCTATTTCTAGCTTGCTCGCGCGCGCCCGACGAGAGGAGAACACCGACGGGAGACTTCCGCGGACTAAAATCGCTTTTAGCCATTCTCACCGAGAGCCAGATGATAATACGTCGTTGATGCGGGATTAGTCCGAGAGATTAGTCCCTGGAGAGGCCCCCTGGCGAGCTTGTCTAAACTTCCATCTTTATGTGAACTCATCTTGGTATGGTATGCGCCGGACTAGCCTTCAACTAGCCAAGAGTTTAACACACAGAAACTGAGGAACATTCCGGGCTCTCTTTTGCTTGAAAAGTGATCCAGACTCGAAACGTCCATTATATGTCTAAGATTTTGTGCAAGAGAATCTTGAGGATGCTGAAAAAAAAATAAAAAAACAAATGAAATAAAATAAATCGTGTGAAATAAAATCCTCCCCTTGTGTCTTTCTTGGGAGAGCTTCTATATATAGTACATTCTACCTATAACTATATGTATATATATGCTCTATCCGTGGAGCATTCGCCAATTCGTTTCCCGAAATTGACACGATCAGGATAGTGAGAGAGAGAGAGAGAGAGAGAGACAGAGAGAGAGAGAGAGAGAGACAGAGACAGAGACAGAGAGAGACAGAGAGAGACAGAGACAGAGAGAGAGTGAGAGAGAGAGAGAGAGAGAGAGAGAGAGACAGAGAGAGAGAGAGACAGACAGAGAGTTTCTAAAGTTTCTCTTGGCGAATCTCAGCGACGCACACGGAAGGAGACTCTATCATTGATGGGTGAGAGGGGCGAGAGATGCGAGCCAGTTTCACGAGACTATCCCGAGGAAACAACCCGAGACTGTGGCTCTAAACTCTCTGGCTCTTCCTCTGTTTCGTCGTCGGAAATCTCACGATGAGAGAATGTAGAGTGTATAGGAAGAGCGAGAGAGAGAAAGAGAGGGAGAGAGAGAGAGAGAGAGAGAGAGAGAGAGAGAGAGAGAGTCGGAGGACGCGCTACGTGGCGCCTCTTTGCGACGTTCCGCGTCGATTACTGCATTGTTGTTGTGAAATTATCCTCCGCACCGGAGTCTGAGACGTCGGTTATGGTCCCCGTCGACTATCCTGCCAGACGGAAGTACCCTCCACTGCCAAACTGTTTGCAAATATATACGAAACGGATCTTCGCTCAAACTGTATATAGAGTAAAAGGACGCGTTGCGTCTCATCGAAACTTTAACGTTGCGTTAAGTATCATCTATTCATCCCGTGGTATATTTCCACCCTTATTTCACATCATTATCATTTGAATAAAATTTCAAAAATAATTCAGTTCCAGTTACTTCTCAATCAGCTCGTGAGATTAATTGATCCGAGTCGAACGATCTGCCTGTCTCGTCCCTATCTGAAACGTCGTTGGCTTATTTGTAACGCAAACGGATAATTCCCAGGGGCGAATTCACCGATTGCCTCACGTTATCGCGTCGTTGTCGTTTATCAAAAATGTCTACGAGTTTTGGTTGCCTCCCTCTCCCTCTCTCCCCCGCTCCCCCCCCCCCCCAACCCTCCCATCACCATTCAACAAACTAACGAATCTTATCCATTTGTATTTCCGGATGTTGATGCAAGAGACGAGGCAGAATCGGGACTAAATGAGAAACGTCAACGAGACAAAAATCGTTTTTCTTTTTAGCCGCAGAAGAAAATGGAGACGAGCGTATAGATAGAAGAGCGCGAATTCGTCTCGATTCCCAGCGGAAATCGCGTGCAAGCTCGATATGAAAATGATAGCTGCGTTGTATGAATGATTGCGGAGGGAGCGAGAGATAGAGAAACAGAGAGAGTGAGAGAGAGAGAGAGAGAGGGAGAGAAATGGACTACTCGGGAGGGGAACGAGGTTTGAGGATTCGCCAGAAGTCGAGCGATACGTCACGTTGCTTTATCCGGAAAACCGCGTCGACGAGTTACACAATTGTATGTGAGCGAGTTGTATCGCTAAGTTTGTATATTGGAGGGTGGAAACGGGCACAGGCCCTCGAGGTTCACTCGACGATTCAAGGGTAGATGACAATCTGCAAGTGCGGAGACGCGAAGTGAGCGATCACCAAGAGAGAGAGAGAGAAAGAGAGAGAGAGAGAGTGAGAGAGAGAGGTCTCGCAGCCAACAGGGATTGGCGCAGCATAAAGCGCCGAAAAGCCAAAAGGAGTGTATCATCCCTTGTTATACGGTGACTCTGCATTCGTTCTATACAAATCTCAACCAAGCCCCTTTCCATCTTCAGCCCCTATTTGACGTAAACAAAGAGATACTCCTTGACAATGATGATTAATTATAATACTCAATTAAGTGTTATCTGTAAGCTTAAAAAATTCCTCCCTCATTCAACGAGGGATAATTCAGTTACATTTATTTTCCTAGAGTGCAATGAAATATATCGAATACCATTGGCACGTTGTACACGTTGTTGTGAGAGAAATCGTTGAAAATTTTGGTCACGTGCTGGTCGCAACATCAGTCTGCATCGTCCCCCAAGTCTTGAAAACATTTTTTTTTTACATTCTTTTTTTTTTTTTTTCAAAAGCCTGCGGCTAACATACATATACGAAAAGTGGCGCATCCAATTTCCCTGATGACGTCCCACTGGGACGTTTCTCATCCTCGAACCGTCAACTCGAACACACTTTTATTCATGCACGCTTGTCTGTGTGTATATATATATATATATATATATATATATATATATATATATATATATATATATATATATATATATATATTGGATACTGTATATGCTTTTTCGTTGAACGTTGTGGTCCTCTTGTGCTTCAGGCATTCGTACAAATACCTACTCTCGTCTTTCAACCCCTCTGGAACAGAAGCTGCGTGGAAAACGCCAGGGTGATTCGGGGGCGACGGGGGAGGGTGGAGGGTGTGAGGGGTCGACACAAGAACGGTTATAGCGTCTGGTCCGCGCTCGCGACAAGACAAATAGTGTGTGAAAGATATAGCTCTCGTTGTGGCTCGTTATAGGCTCGTGCGACGCGCTTCTTTTAAAAGCCATCAGCAGTGAAAGAAATAAGGGTGAGGAGAGAGCCCAAGCTGGCTCGATCGACGAGTTTTCCTCTGGTAAACGTGCGTAAATTTAGAAAAATGAAATGGATTTTCATGAGACAGGACATACTCGTGTCTTGGTTAAAATGGAAAAGGGGAGAGAGCATGGGGTCTGCAGATTCGAATGGTAAAAATGGTAATTATTTTTGTGACCAGAGACAGCCAGGGTGCTAAACCAAAATCGACTGTGAGCCTCTCCAGCGTTTTTCTGATGACTTGATCTGGGCATCCGGTGTTGCACACCCCATCAAGAACCATTTGGTTACTGGTTTTTCCCTTCGGTATTATCGTTGAGGCAACAGACCCAGTTGGAAAGCCGCTGAATGGAATTTATGGACTCAAAGTGTTAGATTTATCGTCAGAAAGCAAATCGTTAACTCAATCCTTTCCTGCTGTTTCTCTCCAGTCCAAATTCCCATCGTGTATTATTGAAAAACGAGAGAAAACGTTAAATCTTCATTGGCTGCAACGGATGGTACGAGGGAAGAAAACTGTCTAGCATTTGCGTCATTGCATAAGTCTCAATTCACTGAAGAATTTATATGGCCCAAGTGACTATCTAAACTTGGCAGCGCACATCCTGAATGTTTTATACGTCTCTACGGTGAAATGAATTGAGGCATACCGTGTCTAGATCAGAATGCTCAGGATAATTTCGTCTCTTCTCCAGTGTCTCGTTCCACAATGTCTTCTATATATACATCGTGAACCGACCAAGTTTGAAGATCGTTCGTGGCTGGAAGTAATATCCCATTTTGCTCGGTATATATATATATATATATATACATATATAGCTTGCTCGATGCCACTGCTGGTCATCTTCGCTCGTCAGACTCGTCTCCTTGGACCAACTAATTAAGAGGGTTACTCGTATTCGGGTAATTTGAGGAGGGAAACAAGTACAAACTTCCAACTCTCGCTCTCTGTTCCTATTACATTTCCTCTCAATCGCTGCCTCCTCTGTACTCCCTCTCGCGTCTCGATAAAGTACCAGTTTAAACTTTGGTCCAGCTGAAGACATTTCGCGTCTTTGGAATGGGATCGTTCGTTGCGCAAACTGTTCAAGGATATCATTTCAAAATGGCTGTATATTTTCCACGTATACTCTCGCACACATGAATGTTTTGTCCACAAGTAATGCCAGTATTCACCCCGTCAAGAATAATTATTTTGGGGGTATTTCTCATATATATATATATTAACGTATTTTAGTCTTGTGTTTGTTGTAGTTCAGGAATCGCGTAACATTAAACTCTCGCTTGGGAAACTTGGCCGACGAACAAACTTCTGTTTCGAACAATGAAGTGACAAATATGTTGGTCCATTTTGTCGTATATATATAGCGAGAGTATTCGTACAGACGAATGGGGATGGTGTAAGGGGCTCGAGAGCGACGGGGCGCCCTGTCGACTTAAGCCGGACATCAGTTACGTCTTCCATAGTGGCTGGGCGACAGAGCGAGAGGTAAAAGAAAGAGAGAGAAAGAGAAAGAGAGAGAGAGAGAGAGAGAGGGTGGGTGAGAGAAAGTGCCGAATCCACTAGATATCCTAACCTTCTAGCCTTATGGTGACCAAGGGTCGCGTTTAAGAGGGCACAATCACCGTTTAAGGAAACGGCCGATTGTTCATTCGTCCTATATACACCATTACGATACATCCTACAGTCGGTTCTCTCTTATACTCTTCCTCTCCCTTACGTATATACTCAAACATCCCTCTCTCGCAAACGAAATTGCCAAGCGCTGGGATAATTAGGAGTGCCGGACCGCGTGCTTTTCTCATTAATCAGACATAGGCGCGCTCTATCGTTGCTAAGATTTTGGTGCTCGTGTAATCATTTATCTTGCGGCGTACGTCTCGTCTGCCATGAGATCATAAGTGTGCTAGGCTGTCTTCGGTTACACTTTTACCACTTAAGACGATTTCCAATTGTAATGTATCTAATGGATCGTTAAATATCTCAATTCGGTCAAAGTTTCGGCAGAAAAACATTAAATTATTGTGAAGAATTTTTAATCCTAAGTTTGATCTTGAATTTAATCATAAGTCCGAGAGGTTACATGCCAATTTAAGTCCGATGTGAAGCGAATTGAGTTCAAATTTAAGATTAAATTTTTAACAATAAATTTTTTGCAAAGGCATACGAGTAATTTTATTTTTGGACCATTTTGCTATTGATTATTTTTACCCAGCTGTAAAAAAAAATCATTTCAATATTTAAGCAAGCTTTTCTACCCTGTTTTGAAGAATATTCACATTTTTTTCTTTCTGCACTTCGATCTCGATTTCATCATCGTGTTGGTTATAAAAGAAAAAAATAGGACGATCGTTCTGACACGCCCATCGCTATATCCCCAACGGACAGACGCGAGAAACACGGGTCGGTTGCTGATCCCTGTGACTGGCTTCGTACAAGTTTCAGGAGTAAAATCGCTTGGCAAAACTGAGTGAGAGTATCATAAATAGCAATATCTGTCGGTAGTCCTGGAGAACTCGTTGTTCGGTAACGAGCCATCAGCGAGTCCAACCACATGGGACTCGCTAATCCCATGAAGGGGTTACCGTCGAAATTCCCTCTCCTTCCCATGAACCACCCATCCCTTTTCACTGTTCTGGGCTCACGAACGATTTGCGAAAATTTGAATCCCCTCTCTCTCTCTCTCTTTCTCTCTGTCCCCTCCTGCCACGCTGCGAGCTTACACATATAGATGTGCTTTCACGTCGAGTGAAAATTCGGTAGAAATTCATCCCCCAACGATCCACACGTAAGTACAGTATACACGTTCACCCCTAAATTCCTAAAACCACCCCTGTTTTCCTATTTACCACGAAGTCGAACCCTCGTTTTCTTCGATTCTTCGCCCCCCCCCTCCATCCACCCCTTCACCCCCGACCCCTCCATCTGTCCGTCTTTCTCCAGCTCCGCGGGAGTCTGTTTCTTTCCCTGCTCGAATTTTCCTTCCAGACACGCGCACCCTTCCTCAATCGTGACACTCTCTCCTATTATTGGCCAGAGAGCCGCAGTCCTTCTCCGTATACGCTTTCATTCCCCTTCGTCTCTCCGCGGCGGGCTGAAATATCCTAATGATTTTTGGAAGACGACGTGCCTTAGGACGCGCACGACGTCGAGCCTTAAGCCGACCGACACGATGTTAATTAGAAGGACGCGTCTTGGGGAAACGCGGCCCGCAACCAAGACTTAGTGACCCGACTTGATTTCGAGGTTTTAGAGCGACGCGCGGCAGGCAGTGAAGCTTTTCACGAGGGGAAAGTGGAGGGAAGGAGAGCAAAGAAGCGAAACTGTTATTGGCTGAGCTCGTCTCGAATGTATACGATGTGGAAACTTGGGAGGAAGTAAAAGACCTCAAGTCTCTCTTGGTAAATGGGACGAGAAAGCCAAAATCCTGTAGGAAGTTAGCGCGGATTACCGGGGGCATCCATCACTCGTTTTTTTAACAGTCTCGGCATTCCGCCTGCTCGTGAAAACGAGGTGAGCTTCGGTTGTATCGGTGAACTGTCGACTTTCTGATATCTGCGTGAGGTATCGGAGAGTTTGTAGTGGTGAAATACAAGCTGAGATAAATTCCACAGATATGTGCGATTGGTTCTTCCTGTATTGCTTGATACTGCTGTATGGGTAGTTTGAAGGGATCAGGGGTTGATTTTAGAGGAGCTTTCGCGAACCGACAAGCTTCACTCTATAGCTGGACGGATCATTCACGTTTCGATGCCGGGAAAGTGGGTGATAAAATCTCTGGCAGAGTCTGATAGATTGTAGATTGATGAAATAAAGATGGAATGGATAAATAAAAATATCAAACCGTTCAATTAGACCTTTTAATGATAATTAATCGAACGTTATAGACACTTCCAAAGTCAAGATTCGTCCCGGATGAATTGGCTCATGAAATTAGTATTGTAAGGGTTGACGTGCTAGGCTCTGGTATCGTAATTTTCACGGATGTCGTCTCATCAAAAGCAAGAACCGACCCAATGCATATTAATCTCTATACAATAACCGACAAGAATCTCCCTGGGTAATTTTACGTTATGCAACAATAGCAAAATGATCCAACGAGATCTCTCTGTATGAAAATGTCACCCTGTTCGTTTGACGCCTGTCATGCAGACACTGTGGGGGTAATTAATATCGCAATTCATCGTCGTCATTCGTCCAGGACGAATTTTAATTTGCGCCCAAGGGCTGGAGATACTCTCCACCATCAAAATCGTTTGTAGGCTGATCCGTGCGAGATCTTTTCCTTTCAAAAAGCCATTAAACATCGAGGACCATGAGTTTCTTCGCTCGATGATCACAGGGGCGTGTTGGATTTGCGAATAATATATCTCGCATCTCATAGAAAATCAAAGGGAAGCCTCGCGGTCGGATGGGATTCGGCTTTTGGTGGTGGGGCTGACGCACCGGGAATATCAGTCAGACTTAGAGCTGCTCGATCCGTCAACTATGCATACCATACCATCATACAACATGCTAGTACAATATTCTGTATACATATATATATATATATATATATATATTAGACGGTTTAGTCGCTTCTGGATGAGGGGTCGCGGAAAATCTCAACCCTTTTATACGGTCACGTGACCTGCTGACATGCAGAGACGGCTCGACGGTGACGTCGATCCGACGTGAAACCGGCACGTGACCCACACTGCCTCTATTTCTCTCGGTGTTTTAGATACGCGTGTCAAATCCCAAAACGCTAGTTCCCTCTTTCTCACTTTTCATCCCTTACACACGATGTATTTTGCTTTTTTACTTCTTTTGTTTTTTTTTTCTTTCTTTGCCACTTCTACGAGCAATGGCGTCGTTGTCTGGTTATTTTTTTGCTGCTACCATCATCTTCTACGTGAGGAGAATTTTTAGAGTGAAAAAACTATGAGTAAAAGGGTGTGGAGGGTCGTTATGTTTTGCTTCATACATGTCCATAAGGACCCTTCGATCTTTCAGCTCTTATTCCAGGTTATTATTTCGCTCTACTCAATGCCCTTTCTCCTTAGTCGTTTCGAACCATCGTAATCGATCGACTGGCAACGTCTGTCATATCATTGAACCGCACACACTCTTGCCGATTGAATCTTTGCTGTTTTTTTTTTTTGTCTTTTCGTTGTTGCACGTTGCGAGAGTTCTCTCTGCCAGCTCGTAAGTCTTTTTGTCCCGTTATTTTATAGGAAATTGTGAGGAAGGGTCGTATAACCATGGGGTGTACTCGCGATTTTATCGACCAGAGTGAAAAGAGAGAGAGAGGGAGAGAGAGAAAAAGGACAACGATCTCGGAAAGTTTCCAGGATCGAAAAGACACGGAGCTCGAGTTAGATGGGTTGAGGTGGAGGAAGCGACGGTATTCTTCTATAATGCGGTATAGAGCTAGGATTGCCATTTGGAAAAAGGACTATATCGTCGTTCGGTGTCCTAGCCAGCTAATTCTTTTTCCTCGCTCCCTCTTTCGCAATACTCTTCCTCCTCTCATCCGTATAGTATTCCATTTTCCTTTCTCGCAAGGTTGATGCTTCATGGATGGGCTGGGCTCTGTGACGTCAGAGCGCCCAGTCTCTCGGTGGCTAGTTCTGTGTGTCTATACACGATTCTTCGGAATCGCGCGGAAGACGCGCACGTTAATGGCCTCGTAAAAGTTAACGACAATGTCCTCTTACGTTTCACCGGCGACAACCCCTTTTCCTCTTTCTCTCTTTTTGTGGCAACCCGCGAGAAAACCCATGTACGATCGGCCAGAACTCTCGGGATTTTACGAAGAAATGAGAGAGAAAGAGAGAGAGAGAGAGAGAGAGAGAGAGAGAGAGAGCGGGCGTCTAGTAGCGAAAAACCGGCCAATTCTATGCCACGTCCTAAATTAGTGGCTCGGACGTGGAATTAATTTCGTGGGCGTCCGACGACGTTTCCTACGGATTTGTCTGGATGGTCCACGACTTGACCATTCACTCCGTCCCTCTTGGTGACCGGACGACAAAGGGAAAAAAAACAAACTATTGGGTACAATGCGATTTTATCGATGAATTCAGGCTGTAAAGAAGATTCCCTCCCAAAATAATGTATTTATGGGAATAAAATTCTCCCCTACGAATCCCAATTTACCAATTAACAAATTTAATATTTGTAAACATTTGGGTATTATCGCAATTTTCCAAGTAATTGCAGGGATCAACGAGAGAGATTAGTCGTTGACAAGTCTTATCAGGTGTGCATGACTGCCATGGTGCCATTACAGTTGATAGCTGATATCTCGTTACAAAGTTTTCCTACTCGAGATCCTGGGTGGATGAAAATCGTGAAGCCAACAGGCAGGATAATTGGAGGGGGTGCTTAGCATATTTCTGCTTCTAATCACAGACACCATTCCAACTTGACGAGCTAGAGTGAGTGAGAGAGAGAGAGAGAGAGAGAGAGAGAGAGAGAGGGGCGTTTTAAAGTCTTGGGATTTGGCCCTTTCGTAGGCACGTCATTGCAACGACCGCACACCATCAGCGACAGGCACCCAGAGCGACCACCACCATCACTATCACAATCGCACGCCTATCACCATCGTCTAGTAAACGACACCGTGCCCTTTCCTATATATGGAGAGCACGAGAGAGAGAGAGAGAGAGAGAGAGAGAGAAACTGCAGTAGGAGCAACGCAAAGGGCTTAGGGTGAGACCAGTCTGCTTACAACCCCCTTAGCTTGAATAATTAACCTTCGGGGGCTGTGGATAAAGAGGGGAGGGGTGAAGCGAGCCAGATTACAAAACCACCTTGTTCGTTAACTACGAATTTGAATGTGAATGGGATTCGAACGAGCTTAGAAACAGGTAGGTATTAGTTTGGTTAGGCACATCATTCTTCTACGTATAAAAGACAGAGGTCTGCCCTTTGATCGATTACCATTGGAATTCGTCGTGCTTTTACTCTGCTTATATACGAGCCAAAATGTTTTATCTGTCTGTCTTGCTTGATTCTCGTGGTTTTAACCACACGAGGGATCGCGTTAGCAATGTATAAACGTCAGGAATATTTTAATGATCGAATGAATACACCGCGAATGTTATCGTCTTTATATAACTTTCGTGAGGTCTCGTTTGACAGGTAATCCCCACGGTCGTTAGTCACAGACGTTCCGGCAAAAAAATAAAAATATATATATATATATATATATATATTTATTAGCCTGTGAACTAGACGGTTTCGCATAAAAACTTTGTGTTTGCATAACTTCTGACTGCTCGTTAGTTTGTTCTCTAGGCGGCTTTTAGAATTTTTAAACCGTTTAGAAAATTCGTCAAGCTCATCGAGTCATGACTAACATGATTACCATTAATGATTTTCAATATTTAATTCGAGTTTTCGCACGAGATTTCGTATATGGTGAGTGAGAATTTTTTTATCATTTTATCGATTTTCGTCTGACGAATTTAGTTGCACGATGAGGGGGCGTCCGATCTCGTCTGCAAGAGGGTGAGAAAGAGAGAGAGAGAGAGAGAGAGAGGGAGGGAGGGAGGGAGAGAGAGAGAAAGAGAGAGAGAGAGAGAGAGAGAGAGAGAGAGAGAGAGAGAGAGAGAGAGAGAGAGAGAGAGAGAGAGAGAGAGAGAGAGAGAGAGAGAGAGAGAGAGAGAGAGAGAGAGAGAGAGAGAGAGAGAGAGAGAGAGAGAGAAGAGAGAGAGAGAGAGAGAGAGAGAGCATAGACGTTCAGCAGGAGGTATCAAAGACTGATTAATTTTGCTCGCAGGACTGGCTGGCAATTACTCTGATTTGTCGGGTGTCTGAACATCTCACCCACTTCCACCCACCCTCGCGCGCCACGACCCCGCATCTCTCGCCCCCCCCCCCTCCTCTCTTCCCCTGCAAGAAGTTCACTGAAGCGTTATTTTTCATTGCCGAGGGTCGTTAAGTTTATTAAAAATTTCGTAGATATGCTGGATGGGCTCATTCACGGTCCGGTTGTGTGACGGATTGCCAGCAGCAATCACTTCTCGTTCTTACATCGTTGGAATATTCTCATTCGATCATAATTGTGGATATTAATATATCACTGTTGAAATTGATTAACGATGCCAAGTCTTAAAAAATAAGATGTATGTCGATTTAAGGAAAAAAAAAATGTCGACGATATCGCACGCGTCATTAAATAATTTTTTTATTTTATTCTAATTTAATAATTTAATCTATATGAAGAATCATCGAATGCAGCCAGCAATTATGTCAAATTTCAATTCTCCTAAAATCGATGAACAAATAAAAAAAATATTAAAAATAAAAAATTGTCGAAGGGGTCAAAGCGAATAACCAGACGATCGTTAACTCTTGCGCGCTCGATGACCTCGAGCCATTTCCTCCTTTAGCCCCGTCGTCGTCGTCGTCGTCGCTGTCGTCGACTCTCGTCGGTTTTGGCACGCTCACCGAGTACGTACAATCGCTTCTGTACAAACCATATTGTATATACATATACATATATATATATATATATATATATATATATATATATATACATATATATTGTATAAAGCCATCGAGTACAGTAAAGTATAAAGACTCGGGGATACCCGCTCGTGTAGAGGAGAGCCAGCAGGGCAAGGACGAAGGGGTTAGGGAAGATCATTATCGGAGGCTTAACCACGCGAGAATTTTTAATCAGAGGGTGCGCACCCCTTGGTAGCTCTTCTGTTGCTGCTGGTAATACCGTTGCCACACCAATGTCGATAGATATGCGATTTTACATGGATACACACGCAAACACACGCATATATATATACATGAATATATATATATATATATATATATATATACCGTACAAAACATAGGAACAGGAATTGTCGCAATTCTCGTACTCAATTTACGAATCAAGCCAAACCCATCTGGGACAAAAGTTTAGCAGCTTTTCGTCTCTTTCGCAAACTCTGGGCTAATACGTATAAAATACGTAGAGTGTGTTCTACAAAGGGGTAGTAGGTGCAACCTCGTAATATATATACTGGATTATACGTTATGTGCCAGTCATGAAAACCACGTGTGTACGCTGCGGCTGTTATAGGACGAGTATTGAAGAGTCCCCGAGGCACAAAATGGACGTCGTATTTTGTACAAAATTTATCGCATCAATTTTTCAACCCCTGTACAGAATTGAAAGTAGATTAATAAATTAGCTATATGATGCAATGCAGAAATGTGAAAAAAAATGAGTATTACTTTTTTATACGATTACGAAAAAATTGAAGTGAATATTTAATTGTAATTTTTGTTCTGTTCGTTACTTTATTGGCCGATTTTTGTTATGAGGGGGTTGATCGAAAGGGGTTGATCGAAAGAAAATGATTTATCTGAAAATACTTTGAACTGTAGAGGTTAGTCACTTTGTCAAGTGACCTCTCGAGTTATTTAAAGGGAATTGGGGAAAACTACCCTTATCGTTTCGAGTATGGAGCGAATCTCGATGCACCCTGTTCTCCTTCGTTTAACACTGAGGAAGCCTATGTAAGGCGGAGGGTTGGTTACTCCCGAGTATCTCCCTACACGCGAAACAAGTATAGGAATTTTGGCCCTTTCCAAGCACTAAACCAAACGAACCGTGGCTTTCTCTACTCGGTTTTCAGCTTCCTCGGGGATAAGATAGAAGATACCAGGAGAGCAGAGAGTGCGCGTTATATACAGTGAACTACGATTAGCATCATCTTAAGGTTCTATATAGACGTATAGTCGTTATAGATCTAACGATGTATAGGAGTGAGAACAGTCGTAGAAGCTCGCTTGGCAAGCAAGAGATTCAAGGAATTGAGAGCTGGACGCGTGGGCGAGCATTCATATGCAAAACCGGACCGGCTATAGTGACCGCAAAATTTGCATAACGTTAGATTTACCGGCGTGATTTCGCGAGAGAGACCCCGCGAATTCGGCGTATACATCCACGAGAGGGTGACTCTAACCGAAGCTTCGGGGCAAGTTTGCGAATAGAGAAAGAGAGAGAGAGCGAATTTTGAGGGAGAATACCTCAAGCGTGTCGCTCCTGTTTCTGCCTACACTTTGGACGCGAAGCCAAGCAAATCTTGGCCATTCTGGACCATCTACATAGATGGGGAAGTGCTCTCGAGTAGCTGCCCAACGATCTACCGAAACTTGTCGTTGAATATCGCGATATAGTCACGCACGTCTGCGTATTATTCATATTATTCATAGTTCCCGAAGCAATAAACTATAAATCAAAATTCGCATTTAAAGCTACTCGAGCCAAAACGTAGCTGGGCTCAATTTTAATAATTGATTTATGTCCAAGTAGTCCTTCCGGTTAAAACAATGATAATAATACGCGAACCTTTTCTTTCGCCTCTTTGCTCTAGGGGATGATTAATGATTTTTACCCATTCTCTCAATTGTCCAAGAGAATCTCAGGAGAGCCAACATCACGATTCTTTAGCACTGTAATTCCTCGCTAAACAAAATCAATTTCCAGATTCGTGAGAGTCGAACGATCGTTGGCATGAAAAATCGATAAGCTATCAGGCAATCAACTGTAAATCAAAATTCACATTTAAAGCTACTCGAGCCAAGACGTAGCTGGGCTCAATTTTAATAATTGATTTATGTCCAAGTAGTCCTTCCGGTTAAAACAATGATAATAATACGCGAACCTTTTCTTTCGCCTCTTTGCTCTAGGGGATGATTAATGATTTTTACCCATTCTCTCAATTGTCCAAGAGAATCTCAGGAGAGCCAACATCACGATTCTTTAGCACTGTAATTCCTCGCTAAACAAAATCAATTTCCAGATTCGTGAGAGTCGAACGATCGTTGGCATAAAAAATCGATAAGCTATCAGGCAATCACCTGTAAATCAAAATTCACATTTAAAACTACTTGAGTCAAAACGTAGCTGGGCTCAATTTTAATAATTGATTTATTTCCAGGTAGTCCTTCCGGTTAAAACAATGATAATAATACGCGAACCTTTTCTTTCGCCTCTTTGCTCTAGGGGATGATTAATGATTTTTACCCATTCTCTCAATTGTCCAAGAGAATCTCAGGAGAGCCAACATCACGATTCTTTAGCACTGTAATTCCTCGCTAAGCAAAATTCATTTCTATACGCTATCAGGCAATCACCTGTAAATCAAAATTCACATTTGAAACTACTCGAGCCAAAAGGTAGCTGGGCTCAATTTTAATAATCGATTTATGTCCGAGTAGTCTTTCCGGTTAAAATAATAATAATAATACGTAAACCTTTTCTTTCGCCTCTTTGCTCTAGGGGATGATTAATGATTTTTACCCATTCTCTCAATTGTCCAAGAGAATCTCAGTAGAGCCAATATCAGGATTCTTCAGCACTATAATTCCTTAAGTATAATAAGAATTTCCACATGATCTTCTAATCCCTCGCTAAACAAAATCCATTATCAGATTCACAAGAGTCGAACGATTCTGGTATGACAAATCCATAAGCGCGTGTCTCTCCTATCAGAAAAGGCCAACCCTCTTCGCGTATCATATATGGGGGATGAAAAAAAAAAAATATTAACGCTAATACGCTTACATTCCTCGCACGATATATTCGCGGCAACCGTGAAACACGTCGTTGGTGGACATTAAGCGACGATGCTCTGTTGCTCTCGATGGTTCTCTCTGCAACACCAGCGAGAGCGGTTTCGCTGTTGTAACAAATGATCCTGTAGAATACTCGCGCATGAGAGAGAGAGAGAGAGAGGGAGAGAGAAAGAGAGAGAGAGAGAAGACAGAAAGAGCTCGGGTAAAATCCCCTCCCGAAAACCCCTTAATGGTTGTTGGACGCGTATCGGGCTCGCAGGACCGTGACTGAGTTTGGATAAGCGGGTGTCTCCTCTTTGATCGATTACTTTTGTCACTTGGCTCAGCGTGAAAGCCTTCAACCCTCAACCAAGCCCTCTCGACTCCCTCGTATCACTCATCCCTCAGTTGTCGTATTTCACGCATTCTGCCAACTTCTATGGATACACGTACAAAGCTCTATCTAGCTGCGATTGTACCTTTTAATTAAGAGCTCAATTATCTATAATGTTTAATGGATCCAACATTTGCCAACGAGTCATGTACTAGATTAGACGAATAATTATTTATTGCCATTTGCTTTTTGCCCAAATCAATGACTTCTCCCTCTTTTCCCTCGCCAATTCTTTTTCCTGGCTATCTCTTCAGATTTCACGTCTTACAAGTTTTATATATATATATATGACAGTCACTAATTAAATTTGAATGAAATTGAATACCAAATTGAAATATATATATATATATATATGACAGTCGACTAATTAAAATTGGATGAAACTTATATCTACATGCGATTGTTGCTTACCACAGAAAGAAGAGTTTAAATTCCTTCGTATCACTAATCTCTCCATTATTGTCGTCTGCGGATTCTACCAAACTTCTACGATCTCTTTTTATCTCCCAGAATGTACTTTTCATTTGATATTAATGGCAGCTACTAATTAAAACCGAATGATTTATCTGTTCACAATGACTATAGTCACCACAGACAGCAGAGTTTAAATTTTAGGAGAATTTTGAGTCTTATTCCCCCGAGTAAAACACCAGCAGTCTCTGCTCTGTTGTACACGTCTGATGATCACCCCGACCCTCTTCCACCAATGGGTTATAATACTCCGTCAATCCTCCAACGGGATCTCAGCGTTTACAGCGTTTATATTCGCAGACACACGCACACACATAAATAGAAATAATATCGTACAGTCGATGGACTAATACCAGAGTCTGTTTGTGTACCACGAGAAATCCATGGGGTTGTTGCCATGTACTCGAGCCTGTGCGTAGGGCGATATATGTACGTACAACCTCTCTAACTCTGGTCTGTATTACCGTATGTATATATATATGTATATATAGTGGGCACGTACGATATACGGGTTACCGAGCCCTCCCTTCACCGTAATGACCATCACACTGCATGCAATCCTGGCCCAAGCGACTCCTTCCTATGAGCACCCGCACAACCATCTAAATATATATAGTTACATGTGTGTCTGTGTCTATGTGTAGAGTTGCACTCACACCCTGGTCCACACAATCCTATAATTAAATCCGTTAATCAAGGCTTACTGCTTCGGAGTGACCCTATCAACTTGGTTTATTGTGATCTCCGTAATCTATGCTAAATTAAGATGAACCGAAGCCTCTCTGTACTCTCTCCGAGCAACTAACTTTACATACACTGCTAGCTGTTCTCGCTGGCTCTCTGAGCTTGCTCAGCAATGTTGGGCGCGACCGTGCCCTCTGCTCACAGTGTAGCAAGCAACATTGCGTTTGGCATATCGCGTGTGCAACGTTCCTGCTGCTGGTTGAGCCGATTTCCGACGAGCTTACCATGAGCAGCCTGGGTTTAGGGAGCAATGAGGATTCCGGATGTCCAGAGTGACCAGTCAATGTGTTGATACTCGGTTTACGACGCGGTTCAATGCTATTTCAAGCTCTGTTTACCCAAATTTCAGATAGTTCGATCGTTAAATCGTGGATTCCCGGAAATAATTGCAGGATAATTATTGATCAGGTTAAACGTTGAGTCAAGGCAAGTTCTTCAATCTGTTAAAGTTTTTCAGATGGATTGAAAATATTTCCGATTTCCAACGAGCTTACCATCAGCAGCCTGGGTTTAGGGAGCAATGAGGATTCCGGATGTCCAGAGTGACCAGTCAATGTGTTGATACTCGGTTTACGACGCGGTTCAATGCTATTTCAAGCTCTGTTTATCCAAATTTCAGATGGTTCGATCGTTAAATCGTAGATTCCCGGAAATAATTGCAGGACAATTATTGATCAGGTTAAACGTTGAGTCAAGCCAAGTTCTTCAATCTGTTAAAGTTTTTCAGATGGATTGAAAATATTTCCGATTTCCAACGAGCTTACCATGAGCAGCGTGGGTTTAGGGAGCAATGAGGATTCCGGATGTCCAGAGTGACCAGTCAATGTGTTGATACTCGGTTTACGACGCGGTTCAATGCTATTTCAAGCTCTGTTTACCCAAATTTCAGATAGTTCGATCGTTAAATCGTGGATTCCCGGAAATAATTGCAGGATAATTATTGATCAGGTTAAACGTTGAGTCAAGCCAAGTTCTTCAATCTGTTAAAGTTTTTCAGATGGATTGAAAATATTTCCGATTTCCAACGAGCTTACCATGAGCAGCGTGGGTTTAGGGAGCAATGAGGATTCCGGATGTCCAGAGTGACCAGTCAATGTGTTGATACTCGGTTTACGACGCGGTTCAATGCTATTTCAAGCTCTGTTTACCCAAATTTCAGATAGTTCGATCGTTAAATCGTGGATTCCCGGAAATAATTGCAGGATAATTATTGATCAGGTTAAACGTTGAGTCAAGCCAAGTTCTTCAATCTGTTAAAGTTTTTCAGATGGATTGAAAATATTTCCGATTTCCAACGAGCTTACCATCAGCAGCCTGGGTTTAGGGAGCAATGAGGATTCCGGATGTCCAGAGTGACCAGTCAATGTGTTGATACTCGGTTTACGACGCGGTTCAATGCTATGTTAAGCTCTGTTTACCCAAATTTCAGATAGTTCGATCGTTAAATCGTAGATTCCCGGAAATAATTGCAGGACAATTATTGATCAGGTTAAACGTTGAGTCAAGGCAAGTTCTTCAATCTGTTAAAGTTTTTCAGATGGATTGAAAATATTTCCGATTTCCAACGAGCTTACCATGAGCAGCCTCGGTTTAGGGAGCAATGAGGATTCCGGATGTCCAGAGTGAACAGCCAATGTGTTAATACTCGGTTTACGACGCGGTTCAATGCTATTTCAAGCTCTGTTTATCCAAATTTCAGATGGTTCGATCGTTAAATCGTAGATTCCCGGAAATAATTGCAGGACAATTATTGATCAGGTTAAACGTTGAGTCAAGGCAAGTTCTTCAATCTGTTAAAGTTTTTCAGATGGATTGAAAATATTTCCGATTTCCAACGAGCTTACCATCAGCAGCCTGGGTTTAGGGAGCAATGAGGATTCCGGATGTCCAGAGTGACCAGTCAATGTGTTGATACTCGGTTTACGACGCGGTTCAATGCTATTTCAAGCTCTGTTTACCCAAATTTCAGATAGTTCGATCGTTAAATCGTGGATTCCCGGAAATAATTGCAGGATAATTATTGATCAGGTTAAACGTTGAGTCAAGCCAAGTTCTTCAATCTGTTAAAGTTTTTCAGATGGATTGAAAATATTTCCGATTTCCAACGAGCTTACCATGAGCAGCGTGGGTTTAGGGAGCAATGAGGATTCCGGATGTCCAGAGTGACCAGTCAATGTGTTGATACTCGGTTTACGACGCGGTTCAATGCTATTTCAAGCTCTGTTTACCCAAATTTCAGATAGTTCGATCGTTAAATCGTGGATTCCCGGAAATAATTGCAGGATAATTATTGATCAGGTTAAACGTTGAGTCAAGCCAAGTTCTTCAATCTGTTAAAGTTTTTCAGATGGATTGAAAATATTTCCGATTTCCAACGAGCTTACCATCAGCAGCCTGGGTTTAGGGAGCAATGAGGATTCCGGATGTCCAGAGTGACCAGTCAATGTGTTGATACTCGGTTTACGACGCGGTTCAATGCTATGTTAAGCTCTGTTTACCCAAATTTCAGATAGTTCGATCGTTAAATCGTAGATTCCCGGAAATAATTGCAGGACAATTATTGATCAGGTTAAACGTTGAGTCAAGGCAAGTTCTTCAATCTGTTAAAGTTTTTCAGATGGATTGAAAATATTTCCGATTTCCAACGAGCTTACCATGAGCAGCCTCGGTTTAGGGAGCAATGAGGATTCCGGATGTCCAGAGTGAACAGCCAATGTGTTAATACTCGGTTTACGACGCGGTTCAATGCTCTTTCAAGCTCTGTTTACCCAAATTTCAGATAGTTCGATCGTTAAATCGTAGATTCCCGGAAATAATTGAGGGACAATTATTGATCAGGATAAACGTTTCAATGTTATTTCAAGCACTGTTTGCCCAAATTTTAGATGGTTCGATCGTTAAATCGTAGATTTCCGAAAATAATTGCAGGACAATTATTGATCAGGTTAAACGTCAAGGCAAGGCAAGTTCTTCAATCTGTTAAAGTTTTTCAGATGGATTGAAAATATTTCCAGTGACTTTAAATCATTCGAGGATGTTGATGAGATGCAGATAGTGAAGTTAACGGATAATTAATTAGTTAATATTAATTATTGACAATTATTGGGGTTTCGTTGTCTTCAATGTCTGTGCGATCAATTTAAAATGGTAAAAAGACTTGATTAAAATTTTATTTAGAAACTAGGAGAATAGTCCGAATGTAATGATTTTTCTTCCCATCGTTCTCGCTCTCTACTTTTTATTTTGCAAAACTCGAGGCAGCCCCAACGTTCGGATAAGAGAAGAGAGAGAAGAAAGAGGAGTAAGTGGAGGTCGAGGCCCTTGATCAATCGCAGCAGATAAGAAGGACACGCGGGAAGAAGACCTCGCCCGGGGGCACTTCAATTCCCTCTCTCTCTCTCTTTTTCTCTTTCTCTCTCACTCAACGCGACGTTTCGGGCTTTGAAATGACAGAAGTCAAGTGGACGACGCACAGGAGGATAGAAAACGTTGGAGTTGTAGCCAGAGTATATATACGAGGAAAAAAGAAACGCGCGCGGTCTGAAGTGTAATTGGCACTGGAGAGAAGCACTCGTCTTGGTTCATTAGAGAAAATATCTTCCCCATTGTCAAGGGGCTTAGCTCCGCGACGCAACCATCAACTCGCTATATTCCTCCTCTCGGTCCTTCGCTCTTTTCCTCTACCATAGGGACAGAATTATTTTTGTTTCGAGTGGATACGGTCACTCGATGCCCCCTCTGGTCCTCTTCTTCCCTCTCGTTGTTGCTCTGTCGCGCAAGCGGTTGTCTCTGATTTATATATATATATATATATACACACATATATACATATATATACATATGTATACATATATATATATATATGCACATACATCTCGGCATAGCGTTCGTTCTTTCTCCTTCGTTTCAACTCACTGGCTTATTTCGAAACGCGGAAAGAAAAAGCTTGTGACAGTATAATCTTCTCAAGTATCCGAGAGAATAGGCCTTGATTCTCGAGCTGATTTGACGACGATAAAGATAAAGCATGAGAAATGATTCCTCAAGAAAGTTGAAAGAGATCGAGAAAAGTGTACGTGAATTCAATAAATTTTTGTTCAATAAAACAAAATGTCTTTGATTTAATTGAAAATTGTAAAATCAACATTTCAATAAATTTACAATAACAATGATAATAATTTTTGCTAGCTTTTCGTTTCAAGCATTTTTTAATTTCTCACTTTTCGAGCCTATTTCGTTTTTTTTTTTTTTTCGATGGAGCCAAACTGTTTCTTCAAGTTGCATCATTTCGTTTATAATGACCACCATGTTTTGCCTACGTTTATAATTGGCCACAAAACCACTCTCGAATGATACTCGAAATAGTGCCTGACGATTGTCCTCCACTCGATGATACAAGAGCCCACCCTTAAAAATTTCACAAGTAACGCTCAATGAGAGAAATAAAAAATGTTTGTGAGAGCAGCTTTTTTGTTCGTCTCGTTGTTGCACCAAGTAAAATTATTCGAGAGAGTTTAATGACCGGCATGACGCGAGAGTGATGTTAACCGAGACGTCGAATAAACCGCAGCAAAACACTCATTTTGAATGAGAACGTGTGGTGAGCTGCGGTGAGAAAAGTAAATGGAAAAGAAAATGGAGGCGAAGAAGAAACGATAACTTTCGTCTACTTTCGTCTACTTTCGTTCACTTTCGTCCACTTGCAATCCACTTTGGTTTACTTTTGAAAAAGAAGAACTTCTAAAGCGTGAAAATAGAAACGTACGGGTGGCACTTTGTTCGACTCAAGTGGCTTCCAGCACAAAACATCGCAGGGTAGCCCGAAGGGGTTGTTTCATCTCAAGGGGTGGTGAATACTTCCATATGCTTCGCATATACCTGCATGTACTTTTGAGGTGGTGGAAAAGTTTTTGCATCATAACTGAAAGAGTACCTGTTGAAACGACCAACTTTTAACAAAATCCACCATTTTTTCAAGTTTTTTGCAAATTTCGTTTGTCTTGTGTAACAATAATCTCGTTACGAGCGTTAACTTAGCGTATGTTTACTTAAGTAAACTTACGCTAAGTAAAGTTACGTCTTCTAGCGTAACTTCATTTTTTTTTTGAGCTCAACTCCATATTAAGAACATGAAAAAACTAGAAGACGTAAATTGCTCAATGGTTTCATGTTAAGTTTAAACTTAACATGAAACTTTTTTAAATAAATAAGATTGAAATTGACTGATTCGTTTAAATTGATTGATTCTATTTCTGATACGACTATAAACGTGAACAATTTTTCTCATATTTTCGAAAATTAAAGAAACATCAAGGCATTTATTGTTACTATTTTTTTCTCACTCCATTATTTATAATCAGCTGGAAATTTGCATCGAAAATATAGATTGTCTACTTCTGGTGCCTTTTAGTAGGTTATAAACTGAAAAAATATAGAATCAAACACAACTTTTCGCGTAAATCTGTGACAGTTTTTTTGTATTCTATTTGCTTAATTCAAGTGTAATAAAACTATTTTTGGCGAGACTAAAAATCAAGAATCTTTTCCCATATTCATATCGACGAGCTATAGTGCGTTCACGAATCAAAACCAGAGACATATAAGAGGCTGCTTTTCGTTTACTTCTCTCTCTCTCTCTCTCTCTCTCTCTCTCTCTCCCTCTCTCTCTCTCTCTCTCTCCCAATATTATTTATAATCGCATAGAGGCACCTGACCCAGGGCTTTCCCACGCGACTCAAAATAGTCGCGGTTAAGGGTCACCTATAGCCTCACGAGAGATAAAGAGTTTTGAGAATAACGAGTGGCAGTGAGAGATGTTCCCCTTGGTAAGATATTAGTGCGTCAAGTCTTTCCAGCGTAGCCAAGCGCGAGATATTATGTGGTGTGCGTGTATTTTGCTGGTTAGATATGTGCGCCGTGACTAAATATAACATGGCACCCATTGCTACGTGAAAAACGTTGAACGAGCATACGGAAATAGAGCATCTCCCACGTTGTGTGACTCTGTTTAACCCCGTTACTCGTCATATGTTGATGCGCTTTTTCGCTTCCTAAACATCCAGCCACTGTATTCACTGATGATGAATTGGTGAGAAAAAAAAAAGCTTAAAGTTTAAGCCTATTAGATTTTTATATAATGTGTGTTTTTCACTAATCACCATTTTGTATAAATTATGTTTTCAAAACTCTCAATAATATTCTATAGTACCTCTCAATAATACTCAATATTATTCTTTACCTAAAGAATATTTTTTTAAACCGCCGCCATCGATCGCTGTCAAGTTATTTTATGAATAATTATTCACCAAATTTTGGGTTTCTATTAACGTTTTTTTCATCAATTTGTCCAGATAATGAATCTTCTTATCAATGGGTCGAGAATCAATGGGCTTGACCCTCCAAAGATAATGGTTTATCTAGTGTTTTCCAATCGTCGCCATTTTGTATAAATTATGTCTTAAAAAAAACTCTCAATAAAAACGTATTCTTTAGCTAAAGAATATTTTTTTAAACCGCTGCCATTAATCGCTGTCAAGTTATTTTATGAATAATTATTCACCAAATTTTCGTTTCTATTAACTTTTTTTTAAATAATTTTGTCCAGATAATGAATCGTCTTATCAATAGGTCAAGAATCAATGTGCTTGACCCTCCAACTATATACCAATAACTATATACCTATATACCAACTATATACCATTTTGTATAAATTATGTCTAAAAAAAAACTCAATAAAAACGTATTCTTTACCTGAAGGATATTTTTTTAACCCCTAACGTTTTTTTCATCATTTTGTCCAGATAATGAATCTTCTTATCAATGGGTCGAGAATCAATGTGCTTGACCCTCCAAAGATAATGGATAATCACTCTTTAATCACCTCCAAACATTGAAACCAGAGTCTTGTTATCTCGTTGGGCAAACTATACAGGTCTATCTGGTAAGCTTAATGTCCGATAGTTATATATCGCGTTAATACCAATGGATAGACTGACCCTTGGCTCGGTTTACACGAAAGATCCAATCAATCTGAGAGCCTTTCTCTCTCTCTTCTCTCTCTCTCTCTCTCTCTCTCTCTCTCTCTCTCTCTCTCTCTCTCTCTCTCTCTCTCTCTCTTCGCTTTACCCAAGCTCAGCATAATCCACACTCGAACGTCTCCATCAGCACTTTTTCTCTTCCCCCAAGCATATCTAAACACGACTGAACTCCAAAAAGTTGATCCAACTAGAACGATTATCCTAACATCATCATATATATCGAGATCATGAGAAATATTATCATAATTCATTTATCTGTCCTGCTGTCGTTTGTCCAACATCCGGGAAACGTAACATCGTCACCGAGCACTCGCATTATCTGGTCAGCTGCACCGATGCGTTGACGTCCCACTCGGAACGATTACTCTCTCAATCTATTCCTGTTCTTCTTCCTCTCCTCCTCCCCTGCTTCTCCCCCTGACCCCCCGACCCACGAAAAAAAAGGAAAAAACAGAAAAATGATGTATCGCAGCGAGCTGGTGGTAAAAAAAAAGTCAATGTAAAAAAAAAATGGTCTATAGAGGGAACGTTGAATTTGGGATCACCCCTAAATCCTGATATAGATTTTATTGGTAGTCCCCAAAGTCCGGAGGAGAACGTGACGGCTCATTACCCAGTTCGGTGGTGGACATTGGACTGCATGAGCGTGGTCACCCTATTTTTTGATGAACGGAGTCCGAGTATGGGGAGGGGGGAAGGGTGGTGGTTGAAAATACCCCAGGAAGCCATGTGTTGCTGTACATGCGTGGTATATTATATAAACTTTCTCGTATTGAGTAGACAGAGAAAATGGCAAAGAGCAGGCGCCAGAGTGTAGACTCGTGTAGAGCAATAGTCACAGCATACATGTATATATATATATAGTGATGTGTGTTAGTATTTTCATAGCGAACCCTTGGTCAACCTTTCGCATTATAAAACCATAAAGCATATAGATTCACTCATCTCCCTTTCATTCGGTGGGCATATAACGCGGGCAGTTTACAGGGAAGAGGAAAAACGAAAATGGAAAAGGATGGGCACCATTAATAGTAGTCTCTCTCTCTCACTCTCTCTCTCTCTCTATCTCTCTCTCTCTCTCTTTGTGGCCTATGAGAAGACCAAATCCCACAGGGACTTTAGTGACCTCTGGCTCGGTTTTTTTTTTTTTTTTTTCACAGAAATAAAAAAAAAGAAGACGAGAAAATAAAAAATTGCTCTGGCATCCCCTCGCGAGTCGTTCAACCTCATTAGATTTCCGATGAGGGCCGAAAACGAATGAAAATGTCTAGAAAAAAGGGCACCTTGCCCAATCCCCCGACGATTGAATTCTATATACATATATATATATTATGTCATTCCATTTCAAGTCTTCATACACTGTCATTTTTTGCATTCACATCCCTCTCTTTTTTTTGTCGCGAAAGGGTCAAAGTGTGTATAAAGAAGATGGACAAAACTTGTATTATTATATTCTGTCCCGAGTGTGGAATAAATTCGTTTGTAATTTGAGTCATGACATGACACGAAATATATACGAAGGAAGGTTTTATGCCTGGAAGGGTCTACGCACTTTGCGTTTGAGCTTTGTGAGGTTGCAGGCGGACTGAACCGTGACTAATACCCTGAATAGAATTAATATCTAATTGTTGGTTCGGATCTGTGTAAACTCTTGCTCGGGTACGATCTCTGTCAAAGCGAGATGTGCCATATATATCTATATATACACATATAGATATATATATACTTACACATATAGATATAGATATATATATATATACCCGTACAAGAAGTGCGGGTGACAAGCCACAAAGAAAGGTAACCCTAACTAACCATAGACTGCTTTTTTGGGTCTACTAAAATGTAATATTTCTCAAGAATAACCCAAAATACCAGACTTCTCTTTTCCTCTCGCCACTAAACAAATAAAATGGGTGTACAAGCATTTGAAAATTCTTCATGGTCTCTGCATGTGCGTGATCCCTTTTACATATATGTGAGATATCGTTATGTGTCACAGATCACAAAGACAAAACGATGATATCGACGATATAAAGTTAGAAAGACGCAACATGAGCGACGATTCATGAGCATAACTTGTATGGCTTTGTGACGTTAAATCATCGATATAGATAAAAATAGGTTAGCTCTGGTCTAATTGACAGTTTAAGAAACGCTCAATAGCCAAAAATTGACACACTTTCGTGCCTTTGTCTTTGACATCCTCGAAATAAAGACTGCCAATTAATGTTGAGTCGTCGCTGACGCTAAAATTGCAAGATCTTTTGAGCAGGAATTGCAAAATCGTTTTTTAACTCTTAAATGTGGGCTGGGCCATGAGGCAAGGAGTGCATAATATAAGTGTCAGCTGGTGAGGGCAACGAAACGTTAAAAATTGAGAGAATAAATGATGAGAGAGAGAGAGAGAGAGAGAAGGACAAGGAATGGATACGAAGAGCCAAAAAGACTTTTATTTTTTTGTATTCTTCATCCTTTTTGCTGGTCGTCTCGCCTCTGATCTTTGTGAGTCATAGAGAGGCCTCGATTTGGATAAAAATACCGGGGGTGCTTGTACAAACAGTTACCGTTTGAGATGGTGCCTTTGTGATATACCGCGATGACGATGACGACAACGAAGTTCACACGCCATGGCTATTATGTGCTATCTAAAGCCCCCGTTCAACTCTTTCGTGTATTTGTATAGTAAAATAAAACTGCGCGTGTGTGTGTGTGTGTGTGTGTGTATAAGTGCCATGTAAGGCGTATATATACTTTATCGGATCTTTTGAAGCATCGATGATATCTGGATATACAGAGACGAAAGAGTGAATGCCCCGCCACCTGGCCCGCGAGAGTACCAGACGTCAAGTACACTGCATGCTCTCATGGATCTTGGCTACATAGACGCTTAACAGTAGTGGCCCAGGAGAAAAGTCTCTGGCTGGTTTTTTGACTGATTAATCAAATACCCCTTTTGCTCTTGGGTCTATCAACGCCATCTTTTTTTCCTCATATTTCTCACAGGACGTTTTCCACCACAGTCCCTTACAATATACAACTTCCTGTGAGAATCGTGAATTATAGCGTCAATCGCCTTTATTGAAAGGTAATTGACGCTCTATAATTCACGATTCAGATGGAAGAGTTTTTTTTCCCTCAAAGGGGCATTTTTTTTCTGAAATTGTTGAAAAAAAAAATTATACTTTCTGTTGAGAAAGCTGCAAATATATATTTTGTCAGCGAGTAATGCAGCCTGGTATTTTTGCAAGAAAATAAAATGTCAAGTACCGTTTGCTTGGAAGTTCCTTGACGATGAAAAAAGGGAGAAAAGTCCAGGAGAAAAGTCTCTGGCTGGTTTTTTGACTGATTAATCAAATACCCCTTTGGCAGCGCCATCTTTTTTTTTCTCATATTTCTCACAGGAAGTTTATTCATCCTGTGTAAGAGACTGCGGTGGGAAGCTCTTCAGTTGGCCATCCATATTGGTGATTGAAGCCAGAATTCACTTTTCAGGTGAAAGACTTTTTTTTTTCGTCAAAGGGGTTGAAGTTTTTGCTGACATTGAAAAAAAATGTTGGTCTATTATTATATTTATTTTTTTCTTTTATGAAGGTGTGAATATGTCATTTTGTCAGTGAGTAACTGCAAACGAGACGATAAATGTTTTAAAGACAATTTTTAAACTTTTTCGTAAATAATAATGTGAGGTGATAAATAATAAATTGTGAATGGACGCAGTGCCAAAGGTTTGGCACGGTGCATTTGGGGGTTACTTGACACCCTTCTGTCATAGTGTAAATGTTGGACCTCAATGAACACCCTTATAAAAATACAAAAACGAAAGCTGTGGATCCGATTGTGTGTATAAAAGAGACTATATCTATATGTCTATGTCTGTGTCTGTGTGTGTGTGTGTGTGGATGTTGTCTAGCCCTTGCAGGTAAAATGTCATAAATATCCGAACAATGAACGATGTTTGACACTAACACTAATGACGCCTCGGTAAGCCGTACGCCTCGAGAACCATAAACTGATACAATGAAATGAAAGGAAAAAAAAAAAAAAGAAAAAAAAACCCTCATGAAAATCGGTGAAATTGAGCAGAACGAAGAAATGAAAGATTTGAAAAAGGGCAGCTATAGGGCTAGATATATATTTGAACGAATCTTTTCTGATAAATCGCTATAATGCTGCTACTCGTACAACTATTAACGCCACTCGTTCAATCTATGAGCAGTTGTGTTGGACTCGGTACAGACCCACGTGTGTTACAGCGAATTTCCGGTCGACTTGACGCTCTACAGAAACACCATCGAGTATGAAACTTTAATGATGGGAAATGACGGTTTATGATTGTCGAACGAGGGGGTTGATTCGTTCAAGAGGAAATTCACACTATCGTGTTTGATTCAATAATGTCAGGCAGAATTTTTTTTTTTTAAATATTTTCAATTATTAAAAAATATTAATATCGATTATAAAATAAATAATTTACAATTTTTTCTTCACTTTGCGAATTTGTGCTCACGATATTTTCTTATAGGCTATCTATCCCTCGAATAAGTTTAAATTTTGGGCAATTATTCAATAATGTTATAAATATTATTTAAAAAAATTTAAGAATTGCTCTAAACGTCAAAGTTATTTTTATTTAAAAAAAAATGAAGATTGTCTGCACTTATTTGAAGAATGAGATAATTTTAAATGATCCAGTGGTAGATGAATCTTGAGTTACACATTCATAAGGACACCAGATAATAAAATTTTATTATATTACAATAAAATAATTTATAAAAGCTGTTGACCCCATTGCAATTTTTCTGGAATTTATCCAAGCTCATTGTGGGGTTATTTTCTTTTTTTTTTCGATAAAAAAAGTAAACAATATATGCACTTTGTTGAAGAATGAGATAATTGTGAATAATCCAATGGTGGGTGAACTGCGAGTCACAGGGTCGAAAGGTTTCGTGACACCAGCTAATAAAATTGCACCCACTAATTTCCAGAACCCTCCGAACGCCTTCTATACACACACTAACACGTACAAACTATATTAGAATTCTAAACTATATATATATATATATATATATGTATGTGTGTGTGTGTATACATATAAATGCAAGTTGAGTGTGAGAGAAAACGTTCGAAGGGGAAGCACTCAGTGAGGCTTTTCTCGCTCTCATTCACGAACAAAACCGATGCCACCACCTACGGCGATAGGAAATACGCTTTCAGGCTTTACACGCATGCTGCTGGCTTTGTAGAGCCAAAGGGCGTTTAGATTCCAATCTAATAAATACTTCCTCGTGGCTGTCCCCTGGCTTTTCGTACGATTTCCTCCCCTCGCGGGGGTGAAAATTCAATAGGCCAACATTTCCGGATACTGCCTCCCCCATTATACACGATTTTCCTCTATTTTTTTCCCCCGAACTATCTACTATATCATGACACTCCTTTTTTTTTTTTTTTTTTTTCCTCGTGTCACCTGCGAGGGCAATTATTTTTTTGTGACCCGTGACGTAATTAATCCGATTGACGATCGCGCCTTGAACACCTTGCGTCCAAACAATTATCTCTAGTCGATGTAGTAAATGTTATAGCTATGGGCATATAGATAATAAATTTTGTCAACATTTCACTTGTCCCCTCGAATTAACACTATAGGCGAACGGAAATCCAATTTCACAATCCATTGACATTGCTGGAGCGATAAAGAGATCGGAGTCAGGGGCGATTTTTCATTTCCTTGTCGTCCATCAGTTGGCTCAGGTGAAAAAAAAAAAAGACAACAAAAAAAAGTAGCTAAAACTTTTTTTCCATTCTTGAAGAAAGTTTGTAATATTTTTTATTTTTTTTTAATGTAAATAGCCAATATTTCCTTTTATTAATCACTAAAAGTTTCGATCGCAAGACGCGTTTTACCGGTAAGTCGAGTAAAAATGGCTCGTACCAAAGTATGAGATACAAATGAGGGTAAGTGTAGCGCAACGCTAACGACTCTCCGAAGTTTTCAAAGATTTACAGCCAATCGGCGAATTGCACATTTCGAGAGGATCGATAGCTTCGTGCAAAGAGGATCTATAAGCTTTCAGGGCGAGCAAAGTTGCAAGACCCATTATAGTTTTGTGTATTTTATTTTTTATTATTCTTTGGTACGAAATTGCGGTAAATGCGAGGATGAGTATAACTATAGTGATATTGTATATGTATATTATCGTGGCTGGTAGCTGGTACGTATCTTGTGGCAGTGTGGCACACCCACGATGCCCATAACTCACAGGGCTCGAGCTCACCCTAACTCAACCCTTCAATGAGAGAGAGAGAGGGAGAGAGAGAGAGAGAGAGAAAAGCTTCGTTGAATTTTCTCATCCTTTTCCTCCAACACCCACACAATGGGGTTGATATCGTCGTTGGTGCAATGTCCACTCTCCTTTCACGTCACTAATGCCCTTCGTAAAACTATATAGTTATACCATGTAATGCATCACGTCCATCTATATTGAGTACTGTGAAGAGAACATAAAATTATGTTTTATACGGTGGTCTATGTAACGACAGAGCCTAGAGAGTTTTTGAATGATATAGAGGAATATGGAGAAATCTGAGAGAAATATTTTTGGATAATTATTTTATTCTATGCCAGTTGTTAGTTGGCAAGGCCATTAGGGAGTTTTCGTAATTTGGATGTGAGATATTATTTTTTTTAATTGTGTTACGATAAAAATGTTTTGGGGGAATTGTGATCTGACAGAGTTATCATTCAGTAAGGATGCATTAGGACGTTTTCATCTTTGGTAGAGTTGGAATATTTTGAAGGATTTGATAGAATTTTATATTTGTCAGAGGTGCATTTTTATAATTGTACAGTTAAAGTGCCTGATCGATCAAATATTGCCCATCCAATGTTCATTATTCGCTTGGATTCTGACTGAGATAGAGAAAAATGAGCCAAACGTTCCGAATTTTTTTCAGTTTCATATAATTACCAAAATACATAACGCCCCATACATATTCCAAAATTTTTTCACAGTGACAGAGTTATCACTCAGCAAAGATATTAGGACATTTTCATTTTCGATACAGTTGTAATATTTTGGAGGATTTGCTAGTTTCATATAATTACCAAAATACATCCGCCCCCAGCCATATAATTACAAAAAAACATAACGCCCCATAAATGTTCCAAAATTTTTTCACAGTGACAGAGTTATCACTCAGCAAAGATATTAGGACATTTTCATTTTCGATACAGTTGTAATATTTTGGAGGATTTGCTAGTTTTATATAATTACCAAAATACATCCGCCCCCAGTCATGTAATTACCAAAATACAACTCTGCCAAAACAGAGTTAATTATATGGTAAATATCCCAGGCAAATGGTCCATCCAGTTTTCATTATTGGCTTGAATTCCGACTGAGATAAAGAAAAACGAGCCTGAAATCATTTCGAAATTTCTGCACAGTGACATAGTCAAACTCACAGCAATGAATGTGCTTTGCAGTAGTCGGTGATGCCTTTCATTGGGAATGTTTGTCGCAAAGCGCAAACCCATTCGCGATGAAACAATACACACTTCTCGTAGTATAAATATGTTTGGAGGGTGCGCACATCAAAATATAACCGCTCGCATCGTGTCGATGAGATCTTCGGGGTGGGCATGCCAGTTTTAGTTTTGTCATCGCGCCCTCTTGTCGGCTTGCACGCTTTAACGCTATTGGGTCAGAAGTAAAACCGCGCTCATCGATTCAATGTTGCTTTTGTATGTGTGTGTGTGTGTGTGTGTTTGTGAGTAGGCCGCGATTGCTCACAGAGGGCTACACTCGACCCTTCTCTCTCGCTTTTGCTATAAAGCAGTCACGTGTCCCCGTTTCGCTCTCGGTTCTCGTATACATATATACATATATGAGGGTTCAAGTGAATGGTCTATGATGTTTCGGAACAGAAAGATGGTCTCACGATGGGGTTCCCCAAGAATCGAAGGGATCTCATCCACCAACTCGTACTATTTACTCTCTCTCTCTCTCTCTCTCTCTTTCTCTTTCTCTTTCTCTTTCTCTTTCTCTTTCTCTTTCTCTTTCTCTTTCTCTTTCTCTTTCTCTTTCTCTTTCTCTTTCTCTTTCTCTTTCTCTTTCTCTTTCTCTTCTCTTTCTCTTTCTCTTTCTCTTTCTCTTTCTCTTTCTCTTTCTCTTTCTCTTTCTCTTTCTCTTTCTCTTTCTCTTTCTCTTTCTCTCTCTCTTTCTCTTTCTCTTTCTCTCTCTCTTTCTCTTTCTCTTTCTCTTTCTCTTTCTCTTTCTCTTTCTCTTTTCTCTTTTCTCTTTCTCTTTTCTTTTCTCTTTCTCTTTCTCTCTTTCTCTTTCTCTTTCTCTCTCCTCTTCTCTTTCCTCTTTCTCTTCTCTTTCTCTTTCTCTTTCTCTTTCTCTTTCTCTTTCTCTCTCTTTCTCTTTCTCTTCTTCTCTTTCTCTTTCTCTCTTTCTCTTTTCTCTTTCCTCTTTCTCTTTCCTCTTTCTCTTTCTCTTTCTCTTTCTCTTTCTCTTTCTCTTTCTCTTTCTCTTTCTCTTTCTCTTTCTCTTTCTCTTTCTCTTTCTCTTTCTCTTTCTCTTCTTTCTCTTTCTCTTTCTCTTTCTCTTTCTCTTTCTCTTTCTCTCTTCCTCTTTCTCTTTCTCTTTCTCTTTATCTCTCTATTTCTCTCTTTCCATCATTCTCGATCTCGATAATGCTCACCTCCCCCCTTGCGTTCCATGACGAGTTTCACTCAGACTCAAAATCACCCCTCATTAACGAGTAATGGCGATTTTTCGATAGGGGCCTCTCTGAGTTTACACTGAATGACAATTTATTATCAGCATCGAAAGATCAAGTAAGAAGCTTTGATTTTTTTCGATAAATGTTCGGAGCGTGAGAAAATCATCGATTGTCTGACAATTCGAACAATCATGCTTTCTAAATTTAAGAGAAAACTGTCAAGCCCAAAAATAACTGTTAATCAATTTGAAGAAATTTCAAAATTTCTAAATTTATTGATTTTTTTTGTTTGTTTTTAATAATCTACGACGAATGATTTTCTCGATTTCTCCAAAAATGTCAACGACTCGTTACGGATAATACACACGAGTTACTATATCTCATTGACACCCCTCGGCACTTTAGCTGAGCCCTTATGATGCTCCTCGATTTCCGATAAGTGAAAGCGATTTTTCTTTTCGCCACCGGAAAATCGATTTCCCATCATCAACTTTATCCTCGCCACTTTTACCTCTGAATTTTCTCTTCCATCGAGCTTTCTCATGCGCGACTCAAGGCCATCTTCATGATTGACTTCCGGTCACCCCGGGATCCAAAATTTCTCGGCTAAAAGATGGCCTTTATTTTTGTATACAAAATTTTCGTTGACATTATACGAGGAAATCTATTCTCATTTCTCAAAAAAGCTCGACGACTTTTACATATGAAATAAACATCCCTTAGCTCAACCCCCGGGGGGTGGGATAATGGATTTATAAATCGATATCATTCTCCACGTATCCGAATAATAGCCACGAGTATAACTACACACACACACACATTTATATATATATATATATATATATATGTATATGTTTACTATATATATGTATATATATAGTAAACGTCCCGCACTGTAATATCATATTGTCGAAAAATGTCTCGTTCCGTTCGACTGCTTGAAAAATGTCACCAACATTATAAATACTTGGAGATGACACACACACACACACACGAAAATGAAAAAAGAAACATTCGGACATGTGGCTTTTTCCCTTGTTCTTGAGTGTCGTAGCGTGCGCGATTTGAAAAATTGGCTGACGAAAATTTTGACGTGGAACGATTTATCAATCTTGTTCGCTTGTTCGGTTTGGCCATTCGCTTATATATATGTATATATCTCGAGGATGGTTTTTCGCTCGTCGTATATTCACAGTAGATATTTATACGAGAAACGAGCCTTGCAGGACCTTGGGGACATACCCTCGAGGACCATCCCTTTACTCTTCTCCCGCATATATACATCCACGCACAAAAGTATCCTCGCATCGTTCTTTGAATTTTTATATATCAATATCCGCCGCAACGCGTCCGAAAGAAAAGGAGGGAAAAAAAAAAAAAAAATACTCGCGCGACGAAGGGAGAAAAGAGTCGCGAGACGATTCTGGTTTTCGGTTTCAAAATGATTGGGGTGAAATTGGGGTAAGCCGATACGTTCCCTGGCGTATCCTGGAGTCGTCGCATATTCTATATATATAAACACACATCTCTCTCTCTCTCTCTCTCTCTCTCTTTTCTCCCTTTTACACATATTTCTCGTCGTTTCATCCATACGAGCCCCCCGAAGATTGAACGAACGTCGATCTTATACGTTCTGATCTTTCTCAAAGATATATATGATATTATTATATGAAGAGGCTGGCCAATTTACGAAACTCCGTCACATGTCAGGGGTCATAGAATGAAGAATTTCAAAACTTTTGTGAAAAAAATCAATGTTTTTCTCTCCATTATATATAAATTCCACCCTCTTTTCACTTCGCAATATAAAAAGAAAATTCTCTCATTTTTATTTACCTCATTGCTCCTCATTTAATAATATATCTATATAGATAAATGTATATATATATATATATATATATAGCGATGGGTTATTCATTACAGGACAGTAATGATTGTAGTTTTGATTCAGTGGCCATTTCCGGTTTCAGGTTTCACCTGGGAACCTTTTTTTTCTCGACGGCCACTCGCTCGGTCTGCTGTCTCTCTGCAATTCTCGACCATCCCCCTTTTTGTTCATCGTGCCTCGCCCTTTGATCGCACATCCCCTTTTACGTTTCTTCGCTTCCCATATTGTATTCAGTAACCAACGATGAGAGACCTCAGCGTTCATATCCATATACATGGTCGGGTATATAAAAATCATGGTACGAGATTTAGAAAATTAAGATCGACAGCTACCACGTGCCGATTTAATTCGTCTCGTTTCACACGATTTTTTTCCATATGGATTTAGTGCTGGTCAAATTTTTCCATAATAATGATAACAATTAATGCCAAGAAATACAGATAGTATTTTCCATGTATGTATATACATAGAGACAAAAACTTTACTGTCCTTGTCCGATTCATTTATCCGGAATGGATCTTATCGATTTGGCGTTAAAGCCCTTGACCAACCCTTTGGTCATCAAACAAAATCTGTTTCCCAAAATCGTCAACTCCTTCCTTGACCCTTTTGACGACATTTCACTCGTCCTAATAGGCCATAGACGGGCATTGAACACGATTATAGTGGACGCTTCGATTAGCCATGGACATACCATATATATATATATATATATAACGATTGGTCGTGTCGTTATAGGAGGGTTCAACGTCAAAGCTCGTCAAAGTCCAAAATCGTCAATCGCTCGCACACATATTTCGGTTAAGAAAGGAAAAATCAAGTGAAGCGAACACGCACACCGGGTGTACCACATCACGATATGTGATGGTCAGTACAACTGACCACTGGACAGTTTTTGCACCGGGTCACTTTCTCTTCTCGTCTCACGGTACTTAGGGTTGTTTCGATTGTTCATCCCTGAGTGGCTGGCTTATCGCGCGACATCTCTCTCTCTTTCTCTCTCTCTCTCTCTCTTTCTCTTTCTCTCTCTTTATTTCTCTGTCTCTTGTGATCTTGACAAACAAGCCGCGATAGAGACCGAGGGGGTCCTTTTGTAGATGAAACGACGCCCACACTCCAAAAGCCTGGACACTATTATGAAGATGGACACGAGAGTGCCTAAAGGCCTGAAGAGGGAAACTCTGATGCTGGCATTTTGGTTCATCTCGAAAAGCTCAGAATTGTGTATATCTATATAAACATATATATGGGAAATTGACCACTGGTCATTTTGTATACATCCAAAGTGTATTATATATATATATATATATACTTTATATACTTTACACATACATAGAGTGTATAGAATATGGGAAACTGACCACTGGTCATTTTGTATACATCCAAAGTGTATTATATATATATATATATATATACTTTATATACTTTACACATACATAGAGTGTATAGAATATGGGAAACTGACCACTGGTCATTTTGTATACATCCAAAGTGTATTATATATATATATATATATATATATATATACTTTATATACTTTACACATACATAGAGTGTATAGAATATGGGAAACTGACCACTGGTCATTTTGGGGATGTGCTCGTTGATTCGACATTGACGGGTCTGTTTAACACGGAATTTCCTGTCAGAGGTACTACGAGTGGGCACAGATATCGATGTGCCTTGTCCACCTTTGCTCATCATATATATATATATATATATATATATATACATATACATATATATAGCCCGAATAGCCACGATAATATATATGTGAATATTCTCACTCTGAAGTGTCGTGTATCTCGTCTGACAGCCTCAGGCTTCCTTCTCGATCTATCCTTCAACCCCTCCTCTCCACCCCCCTTCGCCATCATCTGCTATACAAACTGGAAATTCTGTACCAAACACATTTCGCTTCTATACGCGCGGACTTTGATCCCTATCGGAGAGCAAATTCCACGTGTGTTTCGAGAGGGGTTGGGTGAGGATCGGGGGAGGGCAACATACTCGTTTGTAAATTATAATTACGGTCTCACGGGCATTTCAATGATTTTCGGTCCAAGCTAAATGAGAAAAGCTTATACGGGGAAAAAACAAGACGAATGAATAAGCGAGGATTTAAGGGATGAAAAAAGGGAATTTTCTGTATACGCATATATATATGCGTATACAGAAAATTCCCTTTTTTTATCTACTAATATTTATATATATATATATATATATATATATATATATTTATATATATATATATATATGTATTATATATATTATATATATATATATATAAGTAGCTAAAACACGCCAATGTCGAAATTGTTTCGAAAATTCAATTCTACGAGAGTCACACATCTGAATATCAGCCAATTACGTCACGTGACGTGAGCGAGAAGGGTGACTATATAATCCTCGCACTATATATTATTTTATATGTATGAAACAATATGCATGTAATATTTTTGTAATTTTTTGCCACGCGTCACAATTTGAATGTCATTTACATCCCTCATCCTTCTCAATTTATTCGGGACTTTTCGCGCCAGTATTATATAACGTGTCTACTGTATACTATATATATATACGCAGTATAGACGTTTTATATATATATATATATATATATATACACAATATGCATATATTTGGGACATGTAGCGCGAGAGAACGTCGTAGCTCAGAAAAAACAGGAGCGAACGATGATTTGCATTTTTACGGAAAATATATCGTTCTCTATATACGACAATAGAGAGAGAGAGAGAGAGAGAGAGAGAGAGAGAGAGAGAGAGAGAGAAAGCTTCGCGAAGGTTTTCCTCACTTTTGCAAGTCAGATACACCCTGATGTTTTCCTATATATATGAGCATATATGTATTTTTGCATATGTATATATATATATTAAGGTGCCAGTTTACTGTGTGTGGCTTCTGATAAATTGTATTTGCCACTTTGCTCGTGCGGATAGCGAGAGATCGTTGAAGGAACAACGAAAAAAAATAAAAAATTATATATATATATATATATGGGGTGCACAAAACTCTGTCAGGATCGTGGAAAAAAGATGGAAGAAGAGGCGATGCATGAGTTTTGTGAGATGTCACGTCAGGACGGAAACCACGCAGTGACTGTTGGGTATATGCACATGTGCCTGTGTGTGTGTGTGAGAGAGAGAGAGAGAGCGAGAGAGAGAGAGAGAGAGAGAGAGAGAGAGAGAGAAAAGAGTACAATCATCGATTATACCCGGAAGATGGTATTCGTTTTTCTCGTTTTTTTTCCCCCATGATCGACAAGCCATGACGCTTTTTTATGCTGTCTCACGCGGCCAAACGTTTGCTCGAATACAAAAGAACGGAATAACGATAATAAGTGCGCTTGAAGCTTTACTATACATATATATATATATATATATATATGATCGAATTTGATCAAGCGAGACCTTCGATTTCTGGGGAAATTGATTTCTGTATCATAAAACGTGCCAGCCATCGATGTGAATAATTGAAATGAATTATTATTCGTATTATTATTATTATTGTTTTTTTTTTTTTTTTGCGAAATTATGACATTTTATTACAATTCTGTTGTTTGTTTTACAATTTGTAATTTTATATATTTAAATACAATGGCATGAATTTTGAGTAATAGGTTTTTTGAATAAAATTTTTTCGATCGAAAAGTTTGCTCATTGATTAGTAACTTGATATTTTAGGGAAAAAAAAAACGGTGGAGGCATTTTATGCATGGGCATCATCGAAGCTAAGTAACTCGATACGTTTATTTTATATCGAAAGTCATGTTGTATATGGTAAAATCGTTTGGAGAGGGTCGCGAGATGGTATAAAAAAATCATGACTGAGCGTCTGTGATACGAGAGGGTAGATATATAGGGCGATGTGTACCAAAAGCCTTGAGTCTATATATATATATATATATATATATATATATATATATATATATATATATATATATATATATATATATAGACATATGTGGTGACTCCTCTGACATCGCGAGGACCCTCCTTGTGTATATCCTTCTCATATACGTAATATTTGCATGCGAAATTAAACTCCTGTTTGCGAATACAAATGTCGCTCATCCCGGAAGGAAATCTATCTCTCGTTCTGGCTCAGTCCGCACGTTTGTCTGTCTGTCTCTATCTGGTTTCCTCGTATATTGCCGTGGGCAACGCATTATATACACAAACGCACACACTCGTTCTCTTTATCTATTTTCCTCTCTGCATAATCATTGAGCCTCGCGTATATGTACTGAGATATTCAAAGAGACCCTTGGCGAGACTCTTCAATCTCATAGAAATTGTCAACAAAGACTGCAAATCGAATGATAATCCATTCTCTCAGATCTCGAGAAACGCCATCTTCTTTTTATTTCTCTCGTCCCTCATATATTCGAACGGGTTAATGAGATTTTTTTTTTCACAAAATGACCATTTATATGGAAATGTTTCTTCAGGTTAATAAATTTCTTTGATTTGTTCATTAATAATTTTTTTTTCTCGCATATTTAATTTATTTAGAAATTGTCAACAAAAACTGCAAATCGAATGGTAATTTATTCTCTCAGATCTGGAGAAACGCCATCTTCTTTTTATTTCTCTCGTCCCTCATATATTCGAACGGGTTAATGAGACTTTTTTTTTCACAAAATGACCATTTATATGGAAATGTTTCTTCAGGTTAATAAATTTCTTTGATTTGTTCATTAATAATTTTTTTTTCTCGCATATTTAATTTATTTAGAAATTGTCAACAAAAACTGCAAATCGAATGGTAATTTATTCTCTCAGATCTCGAGAAACGCCATCTTCTTTTTATTTCTCTCGTCCCTCATATATTCGAACGGGTTAATGAGACTTTTTTTTTCACAAAATGCCCATTTATTTGGAAATGTTTCTTCGGGTTAATAAATTTCTTTGATTTGTTCATTAATAATTTTTTTTTTCTCGCATATTCAATTTATTTAGAAATTGTCAACAAAAACTGCAAATCGAATGATAATTTATTCTCTCAGATCTCGAGAAACGCCATCTTCTTTTTATTTCTCTCGTCCCTCATATATTCGAACGGGTTAATGAGATTTTTTTTTTCACAAAATGCCCACTTATATGGAAATGTTTCTTCGGGTTAATAAATTTCTTTGATTTGTTCATTAATAATTTTTTTTTTCTCGCATATTCAATTTATTTAGAAATTGTCAACAAAAACTGCAAATCGAATGATAATTTATTCTCTCAGATCTCGAGAAACGCCATCTTCTTTTTATTTCTCTCGTCCCTCATATATTCAAACGGGTTAATGAGACTTTTTTTTTCACAAAATGCCCACTTATATGGAAATGTTTCTTCGGGTTAATAAATTTCTTTGATTTGTTCATTAATAATTTTTTTTTTCTCGCATATTCAATTTATTTAGAAATTGTCAACAAAAACTGCAAATCGAATGATAATTTATTCTCTCAGATCTCGAGAAACGCCATCTTCTTTTTATTTCTCTCGTCCCTCATATATTCGAACGGGTTAATGAGATTTTTTTTTTCACAAAATGCCCACTTATATGGAAATGTTTCTTCGGGTTAATAAATTTCTTTGATTTGTTCATTAATAATTTTTTTTTTCTCGCATATTCAATTTATTTAGAAATTGTCAACAAAAACTGCAAATCGAATGATAATTTATTCTCTCAGATCTCGAGAAACGCCATCTTCTTTTTATTTCTCTCGTCCCTCATATATTCAAACGGGTTAATGAGACTTTTTTTTTCACAAAATGCCCACTTATATGGAAATGTTTCTTCGGGTTAATAAATTTCTTTGATTTGTTCATTAATAATTTTTTTTTTCTCGCATATTCAATTTATTTAGAAATTGTCAACAAAAACTGCAAATCGAATGATAATTTATTCTCTCAGATCTCGAGAAACGCCATCTTCTTTTTATTTCTCTCGTCCCTCATATATTCAAACGGGTTAATGAGACTTTTTTTTTCACAAAATGCCCACTTATATGGAAATGTTTCTTCAGGTTAATAAATTTCTTTGATTTGTTCATTAATAATTTTTTTTTTCTCGCATATTCAATTTATTTAGAAATTGTCAACAAAAACTGCAAATCGAATGATAATTTATTCCCTCAGATCTCGAGAAACGCCATCTTCTTTTTATTTCTCTCGTCCCTCATATATTCAAACGGGTTAATGAGACTTTTTTTTTCACAAAATGACCATTTATATGGAAATGTTTCTTCAGGTTAATAAATTTCTTTGATTTGTTCACTAATAAAAAAAAAAAATCTCTCATATTCAATTTATCGTACAGTATAAAAATATTGAAAAGTGATTAAAGGGGACTGAGAAATTTTGTTTCACAATATAAAAGGCAGAAGAATGAAAAATAAAACAATCACGAAAGAGTATAAAGTATGAAAGGATTCATTAAAAAATTGGCAAGAATATTGCCATATTTGTAAATAAATTGTATATAATTAATCAATTTTATTTTCCTCAAATAAATTTTTTAAATCCAATCGATCGTACAGTCGTTGGACGATTGAAAAGAGAATAAAGCGAGAGAAGATGTTTTCTTTTACAATATAAAAGGGAGAAAGACAAAAAAAAAATTACACTGCCTCGAGAGGGTGAGGAATGAGAAGATTCGCCAAAAAGCTAACAAGAAAATTTTCTTGCCTATACATATATATATATATATGTATATATATATGATTAGAAAGCATGGAAAACTTGAGATTCCTGACTGATGACACAAATGCAAGCTTCTCAATCTTCCTCATTTTTTCCCTTTTATTCTCTGTTTTCCTTTGGCAGACTAAAAAGAGAAAAAAAAAAAACGAATGTCTCATAACGGAAGCGCGCACGATGAGAGTCTCATCTCACGACTGACGAGATACGTAATATGCGAAAGCGCAGAGTATTTCACGTCGAGTCCATTGAACAAAGTTCCTTTGATGTTTTGAAAATTCAGGAATACTTTATTGAAGGTATAAGGTGAATACGTTATATACATATATATATATATATATATACGATGTCTATAACAGTCTCGTTTGAGAACTGCGGTCTCGATCGAGTTCGCTCAATTCTGCAAAATCTCATTTTACTCGCTTATATGATACATATATATATATATATATATATATATATATATATATTGACGAAACGCTGCCGAGCAACGAGAGAAGATTGAAGGAAATTCCCAATTACCGGAATTAGGAGCTGAGCCATACATATATTGAATCTTTGAATAAGCCTTGAATGCGTAGAATGAGACAAAATGACGGTGAGATAGAGAGAGAGAGAGAGAATTGTAAATGGGGGGAAAAATCGAGGGAGGACTTGAGCACACGCAAAGTTCGATTGATGGGAAATCGATATATATATATATATATATATAACATGACTGAGCGTGATTCAAGATACTAAGGAAGAACACTTCCAATTCTCTCGTTAACGCTCGATCATGAGTAGACTCTCTTGAACGTTATTACGCGCCACGCGACCCTTTTATTTCTCTGGGACTTTTCTATATATTATACATAAACGCGTTTCACGATTTTCTGTGCCCCTTTTTCCTCGCACCCTCTCATATTTTCTATCAGCTTGTTGTGTCTATAAAGTGTATATATATATATATATATATATATATGTGTGTGTGTGTGGGTAATATCGATAAAGTCGAAAGATCGAATTATCGTTGCTCCATTGTTCCCTGATCAAATATATTAGTTACACGTGCACTCACCGTGCTATCAGTCATATAAATATTTTCTCTATCCAAGTACACATTTCCAACCACAATTTCCTTTCACATTTCCATTGTTCTCTGTCTTCGGTTTATTTATTTTTTTGTTCTCGGCACATTTTTCGAAGCACGAAAAATTTGATTATTTGATTTGAGGAATGAGGTAGAGAATAATTTTTTTCCCATGATAATTCGAACGGGGATGGTTTTGAAAAGGAAAAATTATCTCTCTGGTATGTTTAAAAAAAAAATTCAGCAAACGAGTTGGTAACAAGCAACTCTCATAAAGATCGAGATAGCGTGTGCAGAAAGCTAGCAGTGACACCTACGACTTTTTCCTTTTCACCCCCTTCACTACCCCTTTTCTCGAGAACGTGGATTGTCGCCTCGTTCCTCCACTTTTGCCTTGGGATTCAGCTCGCTACACAATTGCCTGGTGCGCGGGTTTGAACGTTGGAGTTGGAAAGAAAAAAAAAAAAAATCCGGAAATTCTCATCCCTCTTTGTAGAGGCGTCCGAGCGAAGGGTAATATTTTCTCGCTGTGAAAAAAATTCTAGGGTGTATTAAGCCGCTGCACTGAATTCACTTCTTGATATAATGTCAGCACGAAGAAAAAGTAGGAAGGGGTAGAAAATTGCAAAAAATTTCAACCCCTTGTATATATTTTTGTGCATATATGAATACTGGTATTTCTCGTTATCGATACCACTGAGATCGCATTTTATTCACACGTTAGAGTGTTGAGCTCATAAGAAGTTTTCCACCCTCCAATATCATGACTCGCCCCGTTACTATTTTATACTCGGAGCTTTGATAAGAAAATATTTTATGGTCTCTACTTTTTTTTTTTTCCTCAATTTAAGCAACTAACCGCGTGATCAATTGTGTGGCATTACAGAGAGAGTAAAAAGGGGGTTCGTTTTTTTTACGTTTTTTTTAGTCGCGAAATAGGAGAGAGAGGGTGAAAGAGAGAGAGGGAGAGCTTGAGGGCATTCTGCGGCCGCTCGTCTCTGTAGGAATTTTGGACGACAGCATTTTTAATCACACGAGCATTTAACAGTCTCTCTCTCTCTCTCTCTCTCTCTGTCCCTCTTTCACTCTGTCTCTCTTTCACTCTCGGACTGACTTTAATATAGGAGCTATGCGGTTTATGCATAGTGATGAGAGTCTCGCTGGTCACGAGTCACTATATACATTATATATATATATATATATATATATATATATATATATATATATACAATACTTAGTACCTACCGCGTATATTCTGGGCTTAATACGAAGACCGACAAGAGCCAAATGCTTTTGCTAAAAACTCCATCTGTAGGCAAATTGTTTAATTACATTTGCGGTGTGAATATTGCTTTTGGCACGAAATGAGTCGTGAGGACAAAAGTCACCGCGTATACGCTCGACATGAAAATTGGTATACGGAAAAAAATAGACTCGATAAATTAATTTCTTAAACAAATCTCGTTAATTGATTGTATTAAATTTTCAAAAAAAAATTGATTATTCAAAATATTTTAAGTAGTAAAAAGATATTTAATTGATCTTATATCAAGGATTCATTATTGACAACAAATCGATATTTTTAATAATAAAATCGAATGAATGCAACTCCGACAATTGCCAGCCTCGGGAATTGTCTCGATAATGAATTTTCCTCGCAGTTCGCTCGTCCCTTTGCTCTACCGTTTAATTGTTAATTAGCGCGAGAAAGGAGAAAATGGTGGATAATGACCGTCGCGGTGACTCGGAGGAATCCACCAGTTGGTAGTTTCGTTCTCCCCGGACACCTTTTGCACACGAATATATCTATATTTTCGTATTGGGCCGAAGCTCAAGCCCATTTAAACGAGCTCGTTCGTTTCAACCCCCCTTTTTCCTAAAACTCACCCCTTTCTCGGGTTTTCTCATGCAAAACGCAGCAGGCGAGCTTCCCGCTCGCAGTTATTTCGTGATTTAGAAGTC
>OY769905.1:2955337-2975337 GCA_963669185.1 Dyspetes luteomarginatus
AATAAAAGATGAGAAATTTTGGTCCGCGTGAGAGAAAAAGCGTTGGATACACCACATAAAGGTGGATCGGCGAATAATGTAATTTTCAAGTATTCGCCGAATATATGTTCGGACAGTATTTTTTAAATATTAAAATAAGTTGTACAAGTACCACCTTTTATCCGGTACACATAAATTTGGTTTATTTCAAAATAAAATATTGTTACATTTGACAAAACTGTTTTTTTTTTTGTTTGTGAAAAATGGAGAGCTCGACAGGTGGATATTTGTTTCTTGTGTTTTACCGGAGAATTTCTTGTGCGTCTTTTGTCCAATTGATATTATTTATGTGCATATTTTCCTATCCCAAGACTCTGACCGCTGCATTAACGGTTATTAATGTCCCTACGATCGAAGCCCTTTCTATAAGATCTTAACTATCCTCGCGGACTGGGCGTATTAGTTCTCGTAGCTGCCCTCTGCTGCATATCGTTCGAACGTCGAAGCTCTTCCCGAATTCTATTTTGTTGCTCTAGCGTACGTTGAAGTTCTCGCTCAGATCTATTTTGTTCGTCCAGCGCGCGTCGTAGAGCGGCGTCGAAACTCGTACCTTGCCCCCCATTTGCTGAGGTAGGTTTTCGGCCTGGCTGAAAACCGCGGACCGTTCTTGTTAAGTACATGCCATCGGAACGTCCTTTTATCGCTGGATGAGCCTCGGTAATCATCACCGAGAGTACCGCCAGTGCAAAGAACGCAACGTACTTCATAGTAACAGCTGTTTCTTCTTATTTTCAATTAAGATTGCTCGAAATGATTATTTTTGTCACTGCAACTTGTAATAATTTTCATAAAAAATTTCATTACATATATGTTGTTGTTATTGTTGTTGTTATTATCATTATTATTATTATTTATGATGGAGGTTGAATTAAGAACTGAGTGACCATCTGATATATACATATATACATAAAAATGTGAATACGAAAGAGTAGCGAAAGAATTGCAGGAACCCGGGTATGAGTTCTGTTAGAAAAGACAAGGAATTTGAATAAAATAATAGCGGTGAAGTTTGAAAGATGTTAGATTTGAAACAATTTCTTCAGCTCTCGGCTTTAGCAAAAACAAATAAATGTGGGAGGGACAGACAGCATGTGAATGAACAATGACGGCATAATTAATTTTGAATAAATCGAAAGACAATTTTTTTCCATGGATAGCAATGATAGTTTTATTGTGGAGAAAATATATCCACATTTTACAACGGAAAATATTTCATGCAGATGATCCGTTCGGTGATTGATGGTTTCGATGAATTGCCGGAGTTGAAGCGCGGTTCAAGCTTATCACATTAATATTTTTTTTTTATCGATGATGTTTCACGTGTAACCGACTGAAATTAATGCTATGATGAGCACGTAAATTCAACAGATTTTTGTATTAATTTTAATGGCGGTGCAAGAGTTTTCAAAATGGTTGATTAAATATCATATATTTGTTCATGAAACATTACGTTAATTTACATACCAAGTGTTGTAATTTTGAAAAACGATATATAATTTTACAATAAACGTACTTGAAATTTCGTAACAGGATCTCGCTTTTCAGACACAGAATTTATAGCGGTGAAGTTTGAAAAAGTTACATACTCTTTGAAAATATAACAATATTCAAAAAAATTCATTGTTAAATATCAAAATTTTTAATCCATATCCCAGAGTCAGCTGGCACTCGCTTCTATTTTTCTTCTTCGAAATATACAAAGTTGAAATAAATGGAAACAAAGACCGGCCGACACTGATTTATTCCGATTTTTAAATTGTGCCTAAACTTTTGCAAATTTTCATCAAAAGGAATCATCATCAAATAATTGCTGGCCGATAAAACTACAAAAAAAAACTGCATGCTTTTTAGAGTTGTAAAAATGATACAAAAAATTGAAAATGAAATCCCTGAGGTCCAGTGTCATGGATCTCGGTCATGGATTTCCACAGTTTTCCTGTGCCCTTGTACGAATGCGATAATGGGGCTAGGATAATGCGATGGGGGCAGTAATGAGGGGTCAAGTCGTCTGTGGACGCAATTCCGGGAGAGTTACAAGAAATGATAAACAATTAAGCGAAGGAAAGTGATTGAGGAAAGAGAAAAGGGTCGCCAAACCCGAGAGTGTATTCGTTGGAATGAAACAAATTTTTTTTTTTTTAATACTTACGTGACAATTTCCGTTCTGCTGTTTCGGTGACAGTACGAAATCGACTTGTGTACTCTGTACAACGAAAACGTGGCTTTTTATACTCAATTTCGTGCTTCGAAGCATATATATATATATATATATTACTTAGTGAGTGAAAAAAAAAAAAATGTATAAAACTAACTGACGCAATATTTTGATAAGTGTTCAAATAGACGACATTTCTTGAGTGATGTGATGACAACGGTTCCATCATTTAGAGGACATGCTGAGAAATAATTACTCCTCAACAATTTTCCAGATCGCTTGAGCTCCCAAGAATATCATCGCAGCTTTCGTAAAATCGTAAAAATATTATGTTCAAAAGAGTTACATATTTTTTAATTTACATATCTTTCAAATACACCATGAAGGAAAAAACCATAAAGTGAAGGGGCTAGATAATAGATAAAATATTTATTATTTATCAACTATATATTATTATTATTTATATATTATTTATAGATGAAAGCTTGCAGTGGCATTGGAGATAGATTCTCGGACTGGCACACAGGCATCCTGGGTTCGAATTACGCCGATATCATTGGATTTTTCTGTCTTTTTTGCGAGCTCGGTAGTTTAGAACCCACCTAACAGAGTGTGGGTCCACTGAAAATATACTCGGCTAAGTATTGAAGACGTTGCGAGATCAACAGAAAAAACTACGAGTTCCGAAACGAATATAAAAACTAAATCGTCCGGTGTATGAAAGAATTTTCAAGACCATTAAGATCAGAATGGTGACCCCTATATCCATCCAAGTAGCTTATGGATGATAGATAAAGCTTCCTCGATGAGGAAGCAACATCAATGGAAATATATAAACAAAAACCCAACAATCCAGTATATTTATACGATGGAATACATAAAAATTGAAAAGCTACATCGAAATATATGGTATATAATGTACAGCCAATGTACATTATATCTTTTTTTATTGACCTTGATAACATAACATCAAAGTTTACACTACCTTTCCATATTATCGGTTCGTTTGCTAAAACTGAAAAATGAAAAACAACCTATCGATATCGTATACCAGATCGTGTACACGTAGATGATATTTCGTCGGAATTTTTTTCTATTTTTTACCTCAGTATACGATTAGAATAAAACTAACTGACGCAATATTTAAGCAAGTGGATGAAGAAACGAATTTTTTTGAACCATATGATGATAATGATTGTATCGTTTATTTTATAGATCTTTATCTCTCGATTGGGTCTGTGAAGAATTTTATTTCAAGAAATTATAACATTTTTTCAATTCTTATATAACTTGACATTTTATTATATTCATTTGACTCATAATTTTATTTTAACATTTTTAATAAGTTCTTGTTTAAATCGTAACTTGGTAAGGAGAGCCAACCTCAAAATTTACCACATATTATAAATATATCGGACGGCAGCATAAATCACAAAGGGAGCAAAAACACGATCGTAGGGACATTAATAACCTTTGAATTTTCATCACCTTTTGTATTTCCCCTACCTCTGGAATAATTTTTGCAAAAAGCCTATGATATTGTTAGGGAATTAATTAATTATAAATATTTCTTAATACGTGATCAAAAAAAAAATTTAATTTAATTTTTAAAAATTTTACCGAGGCTCGAATGAGTAATGTGCGTCGAAAATGTTTACGTACTTACGCGGGCTCTCGTGTATTTCCATTTATTTTTTCAACAGTTTAAGAGAGAGAGAGAGAGAGGATCGATAGAGGGAGAGAAAAATGCAGGCGAACTTTGATGACGAAAGAGGATGAGAATACACGGAAAATGCATAATTTGTATTTGTAATTCGGTGAGAGAGATATAAAACGCCTCCACCGGTTACGATAATACACTCACGTGGCAGTCGCATAGAAAGAAAAAAAAAAAAGAGAGAGAGAGAGAGAGACAGATTGCGAGGGACTAAACGCAATTTTCCTATCCTATCATCATGTAGGCATTATACGTTTGTTTTTATACGCACTGCCACGCGTCGTTTACGCGTCGTGGCGTCCATGCATGCGTTCCTGTTTACGTTGCTCGAATGCGTTACCAACATCGATTATAAGGGAGGGTCTTGTCACCATATATATATATATACATATTATAATTATTGATATATATATATATATATATATATATAAAGTATCAAAGTTACGTATAGAAAAAATTGTTTCAACGCGCAGTTACGATCTTTCTCGCTACAATAATAAAGTACACTCATTAATGATACACCGCGAGGGTATTGTTTCTCTTTGAAAATACGCGAGCCTGTTTGCACATTTTACATATTTCTATCTCCTGCCTTACAATCCTCCCCATTATTGTCAACTTTCGGCTCGTGGAATATCGTTCGATATATATATATATATATATATATATATATATATATATATATATATATATAGTGAGCATGGAGTCAGAAAGTCCATTCTGTGAGATTTTAACGGCTGTGCGAACCATTATAATGTCGACGTACCACGCTACAAGTCATGAACAATATGAAGAAAATAAAACAAGCCTCTGTCGAGGTGGCAAATTATTGCAACCATTTCTCTTCGTTTAAAACTCACATATTTATGAGGAAAAAAGAAGAAAAAAAAAAGCACATACTGGCAAAACATGTAAAATGTTTATTTTTCGAAGAAAAAAATATTTCCATGTGACATTTTTAATTGATTTAATTTTCCAATGGTATGAAAAATATGACGCATGAGCGTAGAATTAAATTCACACGATATTGTGGCTAATGAAAAATTGATTCTCGCATTCCCCATGATTCTTCTTCCCATAGACACACAAACATGTCTATGGTATTATAATCATTATATGATATCCGGTGTGTGAAAAAAAAAATGGTAGAATTTTCTCTCTCTCTCTCTTTCTCTCAGGACTTCCGATGAACCGGTTGAGCGTGCCTCGATGTGAGTCAAGTCCCTCTCACTTTTACCAAACGCCATTATATTCGAGGTTCTTTAACGTGTATTTTTGCCTCGATAGAGCTCAAACCCACACGCTATCCTGCCGTTAGATCTATCGACGATTAATAAAATCGAGACTGAAAGATTGGGGGAGTTTAACTCGCCTCTAACTTTTTCCTCTTCGCATGTCGTGGGATCGCGGTATGTAGGAAAAACTTTTGGGGTTGAACGCGTCGAGGCGTCGACGCGCCCTCGTACACAAAGTTCATATATCTAATGGGGACGAGGAGCATCGCGACTCATGGCCATCAAAATTTTACTCACCCCATCTCTCTTTCTCCGATCTTGCCATGTTCGGAGCATCACCTAATGCAAGCTACCCTAAAGAATATCTAATTATCTAACACGTGACCGGTCACGTGTCCGATGAGCAACTCTCCCGCCGCTATTTTCTGATTCATTTATACTGCATAGTCGATGCCAAACGTAACAACATGAAAGAATATAACGTAACATCGGTTATATATATAGATATATAATATTATGGAGTGCGAGAAGAGTGAATTTACCAGAGTATTATATACGTATATAATAAAATACATGCATCCTTATATATATAATAAAATACATGCGTCCTTATATATATATATATATAAGGATGTATGTGTACATAGAAGAGCATTGAAAGAGGCAGAAAAAAGTAACAAAAGATATATCTGACTCTTTTCGCACCCTCGATTTTCCCACCCGGTGTGATATTTTGTTAAGTTTACCATCACCACTCACTCATACTCATTCGTATGTTTTTCCTTCTTGATGGTCGTGTGTCTGTGTGTGAAACGTATGCCGTTATTAACTCGGACGTGCGCCATCCTCTCGTCGGACCTGACGGACGTTATACGCCTCTGCACGCAACTAATTCACCCGCTGCGAGACTTTCCGTCTCTCATAATTTGTACATATGTATATATGTATATATAAATAAATAAATAAAAAATATATATATATATTTTATATGCATCTCTCACCACTAATCGACATAGTGTGCTCATTTTTTTCTTGCTTGTTGACGCTTTAGCAAACGACTCATTATTGCGGAGGCGTTTTCTCAGCTCCTACAGAATTCACATAATGAAAGGTTCAACGACTACAGAGTGAAGGTTTTCATGACTTCTCGTCTATACGCATAGTCAATATATATGTGTGTATTCATCGACCACAAACGAATCAGGCTTGAATTGATCCTATAATTATGTGGAAATAAAAGAAAATTAAATTTGATGAATAATGCGATGAATGTTATTAGCACATTTTGATAATATGAAAAAATTGAGGGTGAGAATGCAGCCTTTTTTTTAGTCTTTTTAACAAATGATAATAAATGATAATTTCTTAGCAATAAAAATAATTAAGTACAATTTTTTTTTAATTTCAGAAGCATGAATGGCTCGATGATAAACAAGGATAAAAATATTGACAATTTAGTCTCAACTTTAATCCAACTTAAAACTGAAAACATACGTTTTAATTAAATATAGTCAACAAGTGACATTTTTAATAAATGAAAACGAAAAAATGTAAGTCAAATTTTTCAAGTTTATCAAGAGAAGAATAATCACAAAATCACGTAAGCCCAATGAATACAAATCCGCAATGAATCTTTACTGCTTTCAGTCTATTATAAAAACTAAACTATAATTATGTGGAAATGAAAGAAAATTAAATTTGATGAATAATGCGATGAATGTTATTAGCACATTTTGATAATATGAAAAAATTGAGGGTAAGAATGCAGAAAGCTTTTTTTTTAGTCTTTTTAACAAATGATAATAAATGATCAACTTTAATCCAACTTGAAACTGAAAACATACGTTTTAATTATATATAGTCAAAAACTGGCATTTTTAATAAATAAAAACAAAAAAATGTAAGTCAAATTTTTCAAGTTTACCAAGAGAAGAATAATCACAAAATCACGTAAGCCCAATCAATACAAATCCACAATGAATCTTTACTGCTTTCAGTCTATTATAAAAACTAAACTATAATTATGTGGAAATAAAAGAAAATTAAATTTAATGAATAATGCGATGAATGTTATTAGCACATTTTGATAATATGAAAAAATTGAGGGTGAGAATGCAGCCTTTTTTTTAGTCTTTTTAACAAATGATAATAAATGATAATTTCTTAGCAATAAAAATAATTAAGTACAATTTTTTTTTATAACAAAAGCATGAATGGCTCGATGATAAACAAGGATAAAAATATTGACAATTTAGTCTCAACTTTAATCCAACTTGAAACTGAAAACATACGTTTTAATTAAATATAGTCAACAAGTGACATTTTTAATAAATAAAAACAAAAAAATGTAAGTCAAATTTTTCAAGTTTTCCAAGAGAAGAATAATCACAAAATCACGTAAGCCCAATCAATACAAATCCACAATGAATCCACTGCTTTCATTCTATTATAAAAACTAAACTACCCCGGTGTGTTCACAAAATCCAAATTGTGTCACGAGTCGTATAAAACTCGTAGAAGGCTCGTTAAATGCTCGTCGGGGTGAAAAAAAACGTCCTTACAAACTACACGAGTCACTTGAGGGGGTGGCAGGCTGAGAAAAAAAAAAAAAGCTCTGTACATAGTTTTACGTCCTCAACTATAATACGTCGGCTCATGCGCGCGCGCTATGGGGTGATCCAAGTTACATTCTTGAGTGCTTCCCATGGTTAAAAAAAAATTTTTGGTACTTGTCGTCTTGCCGCAGGGTGGATAAGCGCACGCCCTCTCTGTGACCGCACAATATTTCGTTCCAATCAGGTAATACACATATATAGATATACAAAATGGCAAAAAGTGAAGAGCCCTTTAGACTAGAATTGACGACAACTATTACCCCGCTCCTCCAAAAGACTTCTTGATCAAACAAGAGAGGGAATGAGGGAGAGAGAGAGAGAGAGAGAGAGAGAGAGAGAGAGAGAGAGATCGTCACGTTAAAGCTTTTTCTACATGTAAAACACGAGACTGACTCGATCGCGTGCACGCTTAATATTTAACATTCACGTATCTCTCAAGAGTTCCATGCACTACATGTATGCGGACAAGTCGAGTGCGTGTATCGAGCGCACGCTCGAACGCCATCGTACATCGTACACACGTCAATATGCTTCGATCGTTCGAGGGTCCTCCAAGAGCAATGTGTTTCATTTGTATCGCATATATATATATATATATATATATATATATATATATATATATGTGTGTGTATATATATGCCAAATATATCGTGTGGGGATGCCCAAGGGGTAGAAAAGAGACGGATAGAAGGGTAGCTAAGTGTACCAAGCGAGTCCAACTATATATATATATATATATATATATATATATATATATATATATATATATATATCGTTGGACTCGCTACAACTTTTTCTCTCTCTGGTGCAAAAACTCCGACAGGACACACATCGAGAGGCATTGAAAGTGGAGTTAATTGATCGGAAGTCTTGAGGCTGCACGTGCCTATTTTTGCATTGTACAGGCTCGTGAAAAATTTGACGGTACTTTGACGTTTGGACGATCTCATGGATCGTCCATTACGTTTATATATATATATGTATATAGTAGATATATATATATATATATATATATATGTATATATAATATGTAGTGTAAATTGTACATATGTATGACACGTGCACATTGCGAACCGGCACACTTCATGTCCTCTTCATAGCGATAAAAAGTTTGAAACGTTGCAGATTTCAAACGACCCTTACAGCTCTCGGCTCGAGCAAAAACAAATTAATGTTACAGCAAAACAGAGACAGGATACGAAAAAAAAAAGTTATCTCGGCATAATTTATTTTTATTAAATTTACGGAGATTTTTCTTTACTCCATAAAATTTCAGCTTCATTCTTCATTTAAGGGATGAAAATTCTCGTATTACTAGAACAAAAAAAAAAACTGCCGAACAAGGTCATGCCGAAGTTTTAACTTTTTTCGGATTTTATTACAAGAATAACCCCCACCCGCCGCTAACAGTCGATACTTTCATTTTGCCGCAATTGACTCCAATTATTATCGCTAATATATTTTTCATTACAAAAATTTGACAACAAAAAAAAAACAAAATTTTATCTCGTCTCATTTTGTCAAATGACACCCAGTGGGACATATAGAGCGAGAGAGCCACAATCTACCGAGGCAAATTCATAAATGAAAAAATATAAAAACTAAGCGGATAAGCTTACAGTAAATGGATGAAAGGAGGGGCGGGTGGGGGGTGGAGAAAAGCATTAAAAATAACGCGATCGCTCGCTCTGTGGGGTTCTCCACAATTTTCAGCGAATCTGTCGGTCCTCTCGAGAACCCTCCAGAAAAAAAAAACAGGCTCCTGTAAACGATATATATGTGTAACTTTCATTTTGGCATTTTTCTGCAAGCGCGTCAGATGAGGCAAAAGCTACCCTCTCTCGTTTTTTTTGTCTCTCTGGTAATTGCTGGTATTTATAAGCGATAGCTTGACGTGCAGGGGTGTCGCATCTCTCTGGTCTTCTCTTCTCTTCTCTTCTACATATCTGTATATATATATATATATATATATATATATATATATATAAATATATATATATGTATATATAAATAAATATATATATATATATGGATATAGAAATATATATATATATACAGATATGTAATATAAGCTTTGAGCCAGACTCGAAATTTTCAACCCCTCCGACACGAGGATTCGTACCAGTGGCTTGAAACGTAATATGGTAATACGGGCAATGGGCCATATTGACATGAACGATGCCGGCAATTCGAGGGAGAGACCTCTCCGATCTCACTCCCGGATCATTCTCTTTTTAATTTCCTCGCGAAGTGAATTTCCTCCCGAACCACCCCCGTCTCTCGGACTCACCAGAAATATTCTCAATCTCTTTCTATTCTCTGTCGCTGTCTCTCCATTCCAGAGAGTATACACATTGTCGCGTTATATGTTTCTGTCTATCGTTGAACGCGAATGTCCGTGTCATCCCCTTATTACGCTTACACATACATATATATATATATATATCAGAGGGGTTGATATTGCCGAGAATCACTCATAATCACTTTTCTCCCAAAAAACCCTCACTCCAACCCCTATATATGTATATATATATGCTTATTACACGATGTAAAGGTGTATACATATATATATATTCCTGCCAACTCTTCAGTTCTCTGTTTCATCCCTTCCCCTCCAACCACCATTTTTCTCTCCTTTTTTTTGTTTCTTTTTCGTTTTCATCCATTTTTTTTTTCTTTCCTCTTCGAGGCAAAAGCCGGAATTTCTGTTTCCCATTCTCTCTCGTACTCGTTTTACTCCCGTTATGGAATTTTATACGCACACACACACCCACCGAGGAGAGAGCTAGCACGATCATATTGTGTCTGCGGGCCTGAATAAAAGCTTCCGGGGATATATCCTTTTTTTTCATCCCTCCCTCTCCACCACCCCATAACTCTCTTAGCAAAAGAAAAAAACCGAACGCCAGGGATATCCGATTTTTCCTCGAGTCAACGAGCACTTTTCTTCAAGCTACGTATACAATATACTCTATCTATATATTTGTATAGGAAGATGAGAGAGGGAGATGCAGACGGGGAGCATCTCTCTTGCCATAAATTTGTTTCAAGTCTCCAAGCTCGCCAGTCGACGAGGATCTGAGTTATACCTTCTTTACTCAACGTTGCAGAAGTAATTCTGTTATTCCATTTCCCACTGTGTATATATATATATGTATATATATATATATATATATATATATATATATATATATTTATACAGATATATATTCGGCTCTGTATCAATATATTAGATAATACGAGAAGCCGACCCTTTTTTTTTTTCATTTGTTCACATACTCTGAATTATTCGATACAAAATCAATTATCCGATCATTGATGATGAAATTAGTCGGAAAAATAATTCTCAAGATCGTAATATATTTTTTTTCTCAATCTTACGAACGACTCGGAAACCCCCAAAAATCTTGGCTCCATTTAACCTGCCATGTGAATTATGTCGCCCTAAAATAAACCCTACACACCGTTTGATCCCTCGTAGTTAGAAAAAAAAAATGTTCAACTAACCCTTTCGACCTTATCGCGATGATTTGAGCACGTGTCTCGTTTTGAGGGTTAAAAAAAAAACAAGGAATCAGACTATTGTTACAAATGTCATATTGAGGACTGATGAAATGGTGGCACCATTTAAAAAAAAAGGGATCGAATAGTTTCGCCAGTGGCCACAAACACACCCCTGTATATTTTTATACATGCTGTTTTTTATATACGATTTTCTCTCCCGAGTCCATTGCCGAGGGTTTAAGGTCCCTAAAAAAAAATTCCATGTATGACACCTGGTCCCTTCCCCCCACCCCTTAGCCCTTGACTCGCTCGTGTGTCAAGTGGACATTAAGCAGAGAGACCCTCGCGAAATACGATTTCGATCTCGATTCTGTCTCGTCACGCTGTAGCCCACCCGCCATCCAGACTTGGAAATTAAATCACCATTACGCCTCGTTGCGTTAATGTCACCTTCGTACTATATTTATATTCATACGTACATACATATATATATATATATAATGAGAGTATTATCGAGTTTCATCTAGTGATAAGTCACCATCGCGTATGTATAACCAAAGGCAAAAGAGTTTCACGAGAGATAGCTGAGATTTCATCGTGTGGGACGCTCACAGGTGTTCGGCTACCTCTCACGTGTGCAAAATGATTATTAGAGATATATATATATATATAAACTCTCCATGTGTGGCGTAACGATCTTTTTCCAAGAGCGAGACACTCCGATTTATTCTGTTGCAATAATCTCGACCCTCTTTTTTCTCTTCCATACATCGCCATTTTTTTTTTTCTTTTTTTTTTTTTTTTCAATCTTCATTGCAACGAGAATGAGATTATTATCTGATCGATCGTCGCTCGAGAAACGCCATGGTCGTATAATTTTTTATGTATCTCTATGTGTAATATTATCAATACCAGATTTTCCGTGTGTAATTATAACGCCAAGTCGACATTAATATCCAGACGCGCACCGAGCCAGATAGCAGGCAATTTGACGCGTTTCGCTGCAACTGTTGCAAGTCAGATTTCCTCGTAGGTGTTTAACTCGTATTTTGCATGTTTGTCATTTATGTATATATATATACATAAATCATATATATATATACATATATACATAATATAGTATAATATAGCATATATATATATATATATATATATATGCTAGAGAATTGTAGTGTCCTATGGGGAGGAGATTGAGCAAACGAGACGCACTTTGTTACAGGGCGAGATGATTTATTCATCACATAGAAAGACTATTCTAGTGGGCCGTGCGAGCAATTGTAATAGAATTTTTGCATCCATTGGAACGAAACTACAATCAGGCAAAACAAAGACGATGTAATTTTTTTTTTTTTTTTTGGTGCATCGTGATTAGTAAACGATGTTATAATTTGAATTATACGATTCTTCATGTGATTCTTGTAATTTTATGGAAATAAACGTATTTATTTTGAAGAAAAACTTGAATTTTTTTCACCCAATAAATTACATATGCACAATATTATATAATTGTTCATTAATATTTCAAATACTAATAGTATATTGTTATTATTTTCAATATATTTATCGAAAATGTTTGCTGAAGAAAATAAATGTAAAAAATACATTAAAAAAATGAGAAATTTTCTGTGATTTTTTAACACCCTAAAAATTACATTTCTTTGATTATATCATAGATCATAAAATTGAAAATAGGGACTGGTAAAACGTATGTAAAATTATCACACACAAGTTTTAAATGCTCATTGTGTATTATTATTATTTTCAATATATTTATCGAAAATGTTTGCTGAAGAAAATAAATGTAAAAAATACATTAAAAGCTGAGAAATTTTCTATGATTTTTTGACACCCTAAAAATCACATTTCTTTGATTACATCATAGATCATAAAATTGTAAATAGGGACTGGTAAAACGTATGTAAAATTATAACGCACATATTTCAAATACTAATAGTATATTATTATTATTTTCAATATACTTATCGAAAAATTTTGCTGAAGAAAATAAATTAAAAAATACATTAAAAAATGAGAAATTTTCTGTGATTTTTTGACACCCTAAAAATTACATTTCTTTAATTATATCATAGATCATAAAATTGAAAATAGGGACTGGTAAAACGTATGTAAAATTATCACACACAAGTTTTAAATACTCATTGTGTATTATTATTATTTTCAATATATTCATCGAAAAATTTGGCTGAAGAAAATAAATGTAAAAAATACATTAAAAAATGAGAAATTTCCTGTGATTTTTTTACACCCTAAAAATTAAATTTCTTTGATTATATCATAGATCATAAAATTGAAAATAGGGACTGGTAAAACGTATGTAAAATTATCACACACAAGTTTTAAATGCTCATTGTGTACTATTATTATTTTCAATATATTCATCGAAAAATTTGGCTGAAGAAAATAAATGTAAAAAATACATTAAAAAATGAGAAATTTTCTGTGATTTTTTGACACCCTAAAAATTACATTTCTTTGATTATATCATAGATCATAAAATTGAAAATAGGGACTGGTAAAACGTAAGTAAAATTATCACACACAAGTTTTAAATGCTCATTGTGTACTATTATTATTTTCAATATATTCATCGAAAAATTTGGCTGAAGAAAATAAATGTAAAAAATACATTAAAAAATGAGAAATTTTCTGTGATTTTTTGACACCCTAAAAATTACATTTCTTTGATTATATCATAGATCATAAAATTGAAAATAGGGACTGGTAAAACGTATGTAAAATTATCACACACAAGTTTTAAATGCTCATTGTGTACTATTATTATTTTCAATATATTCATCGAAAAATTTGGCTGAAGAAAATAAATGTAAAAAATACATTAAAAAATGAGAAATTTTCTGTGATTTTTTGACACCCTAAAAATTACATTTCTTTGATTATATCATAGATCATAAAATTGAAAATAGGGACTGGTAAAACGTATGTAAAATTATCACACACAAGTTTTAAATACTCATTGTGTATTATTCCATTGGGATTTAATGGTCCCTTTTAAAACACATAAGGGCTGAATAGGAGCCAGGGCTGAATGTCCCAAGGATTAACCAGGGAAGATGCATGCTGATGAAATCTTACACGGTCCAACCGGTATGCTCGTTCGTCGGTTAATAAATGCTCTGCATTCGTGCTACGAGGGCAACCGAGGGTTATTAAAGGAGTGCGATTAATTATGTCTCTCGTCGTCGACGAGGACGACGAGGACGACGAAGACGACGATGAGGATCCTGTGGTTTGGGGACGAGACACAGACCACACTGCACAAATCTCGAGGGTTCTCTCGCACACCACCCCCCTTCTCTCTCTCGCTCTCTCTCTCTCTCTCTCTCTCTCTCTCTTTCTTTCTCTCTCTCTCTCTCTCTCTCTCTCTCTCTCTCTCACCCCCTCTCTCTCTCTCTCTCTCTCTCTCTCTCTCTCTCTCTCTCTCTCTCTCTCTCTCCCTTTCTGTTTCTCGTTACATGCCAAATGCTATGGGACAAACCCTCAGGGACATCTCCGAATTCAGCTGTATGATGCAAGTCGAGAAGCTCGAGACATGATTTTTCGCTGATGAGATCAAGACTTAACCCCTCGTTGGAACAGTTTTTTAATCGAATTATGCTCACGAGAAAATCACTAAATGGCTAATCTGACGGTAAATCAATTAGAGACTGATTATGAGAATGAGAGAATAACTGAGCAGAGAGGAAGTTTGAAAAAAAAAAAAAAAGACAGCGTCGATGACATTTTAATGAAAGTCTCCTTTTGTTTCTGCTGACGGATCAGTCGTGAGCCACTTTTTTTCAAAAGCGGTTTTAAGCTGTCTAAAATGTACATGCAGATTATTATTGCATAATTTTATTTATTACGAAATTAAAAGAATTTAATTTAATTATTTTTTTTTAACACAAATTATGAATTTTTCCAAAAATTAAAAGAATTTCAAAACTTGGCAAAAATATATTTTCAGAGCTTTTATTTTCGCATGAGCTTTTATTCTCTTTTTAATTAAACTCGCATAATCCACCTAATATACCACCTATAATTCTCGTATACACCTACAATATTCTTGTTTCTCTTTTTTTTTCGTCTCCCCTGCGCAATATTTTCTACTTTTTACGAGTGGGTTTCGTGCCGAGTAAAGTCAGAATTGGAGAAAAAGTGAGTAAAGAGCTCGCTGGACGTTAGTGTTTTGGGCTCATCATGATTCCATATTTCCGGACGTTAATATATTTACCGAGAGATAGAGAGAGAGAGAGAGAGAGAGATAGAGTGAAATATAGACACGACGGAAAAACGAGAAAACGACGAGACCGCGAAAGCACGAACGTCAGCAAGTTACTTACGCGTTTCCATAAAAGATCGTAAAGTCTAAAAGGTCGGTTTACAGCCGTGGTTTTAATAGCGGTGTGTTGGCCACCCTCTCTCTTTCTCTCTCCCTCTCTCTCCCTCTCTATGTGTGTGCATAATGCGCATAATGCTCAAACTGGGATATGAAAACGAAAACGAGCTTATTTATCACGTGGAAATATGTACACGTTCATCTCATGCTTTTCTCTCGTGTATCATGTATAATAATATATTATATGACACGGTCTGGCCGAATCTCTGTGTGATAAGGATTATGTATTCGCATTAAATTTATTAAGGATGTTAAATTTCTAAGTACATCACTGGTTCAGCAAAATTTCACACTGATAAATTTTTTTGATCTCAACCTACAGATGGTTGATTTATTTTTCAAATTCTTCCTTTTGCGATACAAAAAAAAAAAAAAAAAATCTATACCATTTCGTACATCAAAATTTTATTTAAAATTCAATCACAACTGAGCATCATTCCCTTAAAAAAATGGAACTCGCCCGTGAAAATAATTATATATTTTATGAGACGGTTTGGCTAAATCTCTGCATCATGAGGATTTTGTATTCGAATTAAATTTATTAAGGACGTCAAACTGGCAAATGTATCATTGGTTTTGCAAAATTTCACAATGATTCAATTTTTATCTTTATCCATATCGGTTTTATTTGTTTTTTGAATTTCTTCTTTTTCGATTTAAAAAAAAAAATCTATACCATTTCGTACATCAAAATTTTATTTAAAATTCAATCACACCTGAACATCCCTTAAAAAAATGGAACTCGCCCGTGAAAATAATAATATATTTTATTAGACGGTTTGGCTAAATCTCTGCATCATGAGGATTTTGTATTCGAATTAAATTTATTAAGGACGTCAAACTGGCAAATGTATAATTGGTTTTGCAAAATTTTACGGTTATTAAATTTTTATCTTTAATCACATCGACTCAATTTGTTTTTTGAATTTGTTCTTTTTTGATAAAGAAAAAAAAAAACTTCTACACAATTTTTTAAATTGCATGCAATTACACTCGAGTATCCTTCCCCTAAAAAAAAAAAATGCTGCTGTAATGAAAAAATAAATTGTGTGTACTGAGTGATAAAAATCTTGAAATTGTAGCGAATTGAGACAGCTCGTGAACACGCTAGACAAATAAAAATTGATAATTCACACATGTCCAATTTTTTAGCTAAATAAGTGGTAAGAGAGTCGAAATTGAGAGAAGCCAACGACAGGTAATTTTACGATGCAGCGATACGTTATGGAGACAAGAAGTAAGGAAACGCCTATTAAAGGAGCGAAAATTGGCAGCCAGTCACGCTTTTTGACTCAGTAGCCAGTCACGATAATTACAAAGTGCACAGCGCTCCTCTTATCTCGTCCATTTATCAGCTACGAATGTCGAGCTTTACCGGTTCCGGTTTCCTACTCCATTTTTTTACTCTATTACGGAAGCTCTTTTACTGGCAACTTGCCTTTGAAATGTTTCTCAGTCATGGCAAATACGTACGTACGCACTATATATATATATATATATATATATATATATATATAGAACGAGCACAATATGACAAAACAGATCGTGGAATTTCTTACAACTGTTCGATATTTCGTCCACAAAAGTGTTATATTTTTGCAATTGGCTTGACACAACTCCAACCATTTTTCTCTCTCTCTCTCTCTCTCCCCACCCTTTGTATTTTTTATAAAAAGTTCTTTCGTCACGCTTGGTACTCGCGTGTACCCCGAAATCTCAGTTTAAAATCAGTATATTCATCCACTGATGTTCTCCAAACACGTGACATTCAATTATTAAACCAGAATTTCCAAAGCAAAATTTAATTCAAAAGTCCATCAAATTCTCAAACTTTTGCCTCAGCCAAAATTTCTGCGGTTTCGCATGCCCGAAATATTCCGTCAAGTTTTCAAAATTTTCATACCGTAAATGAGGAAACACATACATCGAAAGGGCCCTCTTCCTGGGAGAGAGAGAGAGAGAGAGAGAGAGAGAGAGAGAGAGATACTTTAATTGCCAAGGGAATTCGTGACAATTAATATGATTAAAAAGTACGTATCACGATGATATTAATAACATTATAATGAAGGCAGAAATTTTCTCCTGCTTGGAAAATTGCTCCATATGATTTTCCATTCTCCTGTCTATGTGAGAATGAAAATAAGCCTCGTAAATAACCCTCAGCAATTCCATATTAAATACCGGGACGCCTGCGAGGAGGGAATATTATTATCGTTGAATGTCTCTTCTGGCCCCTTCCTCTCTATCTCTCTTTCTCCCCATAAAGGGAAAAACTCATTGCATCAGTCAGGAAAACCTTTGGGATTTTCCGTTCTATAATATCATATACGCATGCATGTATATATATATATATATATATATATATATATATATGAATATATATCTGTACGTATATATATATATATAATGTACGCTAAACAGGACCAAAATGCTACACGACGACGATCGTCGCGCCGGTTTTTCCCGACGTTATTTTCACGTACCAGACCTGCTGTATAGCGGAAAAGCAGCAATATCGCCTCGCTCGCAAATCACGGCTTAGCCACAACACACACCACATATACAGAAGCCCATTTTGCCCTTCTCCTTTATACTATTACCAGCAAAACTTTTACTGTTATGGCGAATATTTTATGGTTATATTGTAAAATTAAAAAGCGCCTCTAACCCCTCGTTGGTGAAGTAGCGGGAGCTAAAGTGTTTGGGTGGGTCCTTCCATGTCTCGGTGGTAATAAGCGGGGGGTAGCCATATATATATATTTATATATATATATATATATATATATATATATATATAGATGGCCATAATATATATATATATGGCCTTAATATATATATATAGAAGGCCCTTTATGCTATATATAATAGTCTACATCCAACCACCCTAAACTCTTCAAATCTCTTTTTCGCTCTCTCTTCTATGATCCGGGCCAACGATCGTGGCAGTTTTGTACTTTAATACACACGTACGATAAATTTCTATGTGTGTGAATTTTATAAAAGGGATTGGAGACGTATTTACGTATAAGAAGAGGAGACATATGCCTATATATATAGCTAAACTCCCCTTGTATATTTTACACACATATACGATCATCCCTAAAATTCATCGGATTTTTTAGTCCGGCTCTCTTCGTGACTCTTAACCCCGGGGGGTGGTGACTAAAAAAAACCGCTATTTGACTTTCATTACGTCTCGTGAGCTCGAATGGCGAGAAATTTATCGGGCAAATCATCTTTTCATTTTTTTTTTTTTTTTTTGACGACGATTCGTGATTGAGGGCTTCGTCATATATATATATATATATATATGTAGCATATATATATATATATATACTCGCGGGATACTTAATACCCCACAGGATTTTACGAATTTTCCAATCCGTTCAGCCCCCTTGCCCTTCTCTTTTTCAACAACAGACTCGACTAATAGCAGCATATAGATATGATAACCTCCCCTTAAAGCCGAAGCCGAGAAAGAGAAGGAAATAATGTATAGATGCAGACACGAGAGAGCGAAATATATTCAACCCCTCCCCTCCCCCCCCCCCCCCCCCCCCAAAAGCTCGTAAATCAGACGAGCTGAAAAATTTATCCCCAGGCCAGTCTCCTCGTACGTTCTATTTCGTTGGCCCTTTTTTTTTTTTTTTATCTTCACTCCACGACTGAGATTAGCAGATTAGGAATTATCATCGAACGAATGCACCCACGTGTGCAACCTGCTGCAATATTTTACGTTGAATTACATTATAGAATCAAATGAATATTTGTTGATTGATTGAGCGATTACGAAAATGGCAATACGCGGCTTTATTTGTTGACTGGACTTAAAAATGAATCTGAAATTTTGAGGACAGAAATGAGTTGCTTAAACCCTTATATTGTTTTTTTTTAAGCCTTTGTTAATTGTTCAAAAAAATTTGACGACTTTTTATATCATACTCCAAGCCCCTTTTGACAATAAATGGAATATTTCATCCCAAAAATCTTAAAAATTTATACCATTTAAGCCATGATAAGACTCTTTCAGGCTCTATCAAGGCCTCAACGAAGCCAAATAAAAAGCTCAAAATTTTCTACTATAGGACGCCTCCAATTTTCATCAATAAATATTCAACGCCCTACATACATATATATATATATATACTCACGACCTTTACTCAAAGGACCTTTACAGACAAAGGATAATATAAAACTTCTGTACAACCTACCTCATGATTTTGCTGTAGTCTCTCGTTAAACGAGTACCTAATGCACGTGAAAACGTCCTCGTATCGTCTCACGTGTCTCTCACCCTGAATGATGAGAGACGAACGAC